>JAKSZP010015237.1:0-31069 GCA_022478985.1 Massospora cicadina | reverse complement strand
TTTTGACCTAATGACTTGGGTACGTGGGTTTGTTGATCTATGTTGAAATTAGTTTTTAATGTCAGTTGAGTTTTTGATTTTATTAATTACTAATTAGTGATACAAATTGCCTTGGCATGTGCTGCCAATTGCATGTGAAAGTGAATCAGTTCAGCTATTTTGAAGATGCATATGAAACACCATCTCAAGGATGATGACGGTGTTTACACTGACCCTGAGGCTGAGCATGATGCCCTGAGTCAAAGTATACATAGACGTTCTTACAAACTTTTTACGTGGCCAAAAGCCACTGAAAATAAGGTGTCATGGGTAGGATGTGGTGAACATTGAACCCTATTGTGGGATCTGCCAATGGACGCCACTAATAGTATTTTAGAACAAGATATAATACTACTTATTAAAAGTATAAAATAACACTTATTATTGTTTTTTATGTTTTTTATTAAACAGGCAGGGCAAAACTAGAAAAGGTCCCTTTGTCAATACTAGCTTTTCCTATTTAAACTAGTTTGAATTTTGAGACCATCAATATTTGAGGCAAAAGAATGCAAAGCTCAGTCTTCCATATTAGGGAATATAGGCTTTTGGCCTATCAGATCGTAGATAAAATTTTTTAGAGGTAAAACTGACCCGTGCGGTAATGATTTGGTAAATTGTATCCAATCACCAGTGAGTAAAATCTTTTCACCTTGGCGGTGGTCTGACTTGGATGGTAATGATTGGGTATTTTGGTGGTAGTCAGACTCAGATGGTAATGATTGGCTAATGTTTACCCTATCATCCTCGAGTAAAATCTTTGCACCTCAGCGGTGGTTAGACTCAGATGATAATGATTGGTTAACCCACACCCAATCATTGATGGGTAACATCCTCTTGCCTTGCGGAGGTTCTGATCCATGCAATATTATTCTCCTCATATTCAACTGAGGATTCAGAGTACTTCTATTATTAATGTTTATCTTTTTAAGCCAATTTTTATGATAAATCATATTTTTACAGTTGTTAGGATTCTACCAAGAATCCATTAGGGTTTTTTCACTGTGGGTACTCATATCGCTGATATCCACAATGTTATCTAAAAACTGGGCAGGTGATGGGCCAATCATAGTAGCAGAGTCAGAAATACTACTTCCTCCAACATTCTTTTTCTCAGAATGAATAGGAGAATGTTTGACATTGCCCCTCTCAAGAATGTTGGTAGGGGTATTGCAGTTATGGTAGGGTGATACCTTTTCATTCACTTGAGAGGTAGGAAGGGGGATGCAGAGCTTATTGGCAACTGGTCTTTTTTGTCACAGTTTTTGCGGGGGTTAATGTACATGCATGAGGACTCCTTCTTGCTGGGTCTATTATTGGCTAGAACTAAGGGAACTTTGTAATTGAGCAACGATAAGATCCCTTGCTTCATTTTGATAATGCCATCATATTCGATCATGAACTGCATGCTATAAGCATATCATAATCGTTGTTTTCTAAAGCCACGGTGGGGGCCAATAGGATAAGCTTCCCAACACAAATGGGAAGGGACGAGTAAGCACCCAGCGCATGGGTGTTGTTTGGGCCAGCAGTTCCATAGTCTTTGTTGTACTCCAAGTCAGGTGCAAGCTTGATCTTTTTTATCAGCTTGGAGGAGATTACATTCACTGGGGAGCCTGTATCTAGGATGGCCATCACCCAAACTTTTTGGATAACCACTTCGACCTTTGTAAGTATCCCCCCAAAAGTGGGTCAAAGTGCTAAGACCTCCCTAAGATAAACATAGGAGGTTAATTGGCATGCGGTCTTGGGGTAATTTTTTTGATGGTTTTCATGGTGTGGCCATGCTGGATAGGGCGAATAAGATGAGACACCACCTCATCTGCGTCACTAGCAGTGTCAACGACAATTGGCTCCCCTAAGACTTGGCAGAGATACATCTCTTTGGGTATAGTGGCCTCATCGACTCCTCCAGCATTCAAGCAATTGGGAACTTCCACTTCAGCAGGGGCTCCTACAACATAATAGCCAACCTCATCCATATCCTCCCCAAAATCATCCCCTGGGGGGTTTGTAACGTGAGGTGGTGGAATAAGTTGTTTAAGTGAGTTAGGCACATGAGATTTGTCAGTAGTAGGTGTGCCTTTCCCTATGCTGACATTTCTTTTCCCTGCTCCTGTTCCTCGGCGTCAGCTTTCTTTTTCCAGCACATAGCCTCCATGTGGCTGAACTTATCGCAGTATTCGCACCAAGGGCGTTCAGGACGGGTTGCTTTGGGGTTTTGTTTTTAGGGCCCATTATCTGAAGGGGCTCCTTCTTATCCTCAATAGCTAAGGCTCGAGGCTTAGGCTTTGGATCATCAATGGTTAAAGCATGAGGGCGAGATACTGCTCCATGTGGAACTTTGGGCTTATGGAAATTGGCGACATCTATTAACGCTTCCTTTATGTCTTGAACGGTCTGGAGATAGCATTTAATGGAGGTGATGTGCATGGCGAGTGATGGGTAAGTATCCAATCCAGTAAAAACGGCGGCTATATCATCATCCAGAGCCAACATCTTTGAGGTTAGCAACATCTGGGCTTCCATATAGAATCGTTACACAAAAGCGGCCACTGACTCTCCCTTTTGGATTCTCATGCGCATAAAGGCTTGCTTTTTCATGCTTAAAGCTTGTTTTGAGCCAAACGTATTTATGAGAGCTTCTTTAACTTCGGACCAGGTGCTAAGAGCATCAATATGTGGAACCATCACCTCCTGTGCCATGCAGCCCAGATAGGAAAGGATGCGCTTGACCTTCTAACGATCAGTCACCCCTTCCATAGCTGCTTTGTAAATGTATAAAAATGAAGCAATGCTACCCTCGCCGGGGATAAACTTGTCTTTGAACGTCGGTTTAAATGAATGATAGTCATTCCCAGAAAGGGTATGAATAGCTGGAGCTTCTACTTCTGAGGTTTCAGAGTGGTAGCTGTACTGGTCAAAGGCCCACAAAAGATGATCGAACTGGTCATGCATGGCTTCAAGCTGGTTTTCCATGTTAGAGAGGGCCTCTAGGGGCCCAGATTCACATAGTCTCAGTTGAGCTTTGATCCCTGATTTTTGAGTTTCAAGAAGTTTCACTCAGTTCTCCATTGAAGAGACTTGAAAACGAAGTTGTGATATCATTGAGCTTAGGTTTAACTGAGCAGTTTCCACGGCTTTCACATGGTTCTTCAGCTCTTCTTTCATATGTTTACACTCTTCATCGTCATGAGAGTGGGAGCTGGGGCCTTGTACCCCCTCCTTAATCTGTTCGTACTTCCACTCAACCTTCATTAGTTGACTATATATTTCCTTTAACAGCCCAGGGCTTTCCAGAGAAGCTTTCATCCTTGTTGCTTCGATTTCACATTCAGTCAGGCGACGGGCCAAATATTTGGTATTTTCCAACGAAGCTTTGAGAGCTAGCTCCTTTTCTAGCTGAACAACCTTGGCTGCGAGGGTGGCTGTGGTGCTAGATGGTTCAAGCGACAGATGACGTTCAAGCTCATCCACATGCGAGAAGGCTTGAATTAACTGTCTCTCCACTTCTTCCATGCACTGTTCATATTCCTTTTTAAGGACGGAGTCAGGCGCTGACAAGTCACAATGTGGTTGCTCAATTTGCTTTTCAAATTCTTTAGCAAACTCCTCCAACAATGAGCGGGTGTTAGCGGAGGATGCATTCAGTTCATCCCTAAAGATCTTCATGGCCTCCTCAACATACTTTATAATCCCAGTGTCCATGGTAGCAAATTGATCATGCATCTGAATGATAAAATTGCGATTGGCTTCCACACCAGATCTAACTGCTCCAAGATGTTCAGAGGTCAGTTGATACAACTTGTCATAGGCTAAATCAGAGCTGCATGGGTATCTCAATGTTGATGAAGCTCTTCATGATGGCCAGCTAAGAGATGCATCATATGGACCAAAGCAGGATGAGCAAACTTGCGTACATAGGTGGTCAAATTTGTAAGCTGACCATAGGTTTCTGGGAGGACACTAGTCTCATAGAGAGACAAATGGCGTTCCTCTACCAATGATGCTCGTTCACAAGATGCAATGTCGCCAGGATTAAGGATGTCATGAGTAAGATCTCTCACAGCTTCAGTGGCTGGCCAAGTGATGCGATGAGACTCAGGTATTAATATAGGTTCAAATTGTTTTTCTTCAAATATTAGAGCAGTAGGACTATCCATGCGATCATCTTCTTCAGTTTCTTCCCCATTTCGCACCCAACAGGTGACACTCTCCATTTCTTTTTTAATACTTATCGAAGTATGCAGGGGGTTGACCCCTGTAGTGAGCACCAATTTGTGGGATCTTCCAATGGACGGCACAAATAATATTTTAGAACGAGATATGATACTTTTTCTTAAAAAGTATAAAATAACACTTATTATGGTTTTTAATGTTTAACATTAAACAGGCAGGGCAAAACCAGAAAAGGTCCCTTTGTCAATACTAGCTTTTCCTATTTAAACTAGTTCAAATTTTGAGACCATCGATGTTCAAGGCAAAAGAATGCAAAGCTCAGTCTTCCATATTAGGGAATATAGGCTTTTGGCCTATCAGATCGTAATAAAATTTTTTAGAGGTAAAACTGACCCATGCGGTAATGATTTGATGAATCATATCCAATCACCAACGAGTAAAATCTTTTCATCTTGGCAGTGGTCTGACTCAGATGGTAATGATTGGGTATTTTGGTGGTAGTCAGACTTGGATGGTAATGATTGGCTAATGTTTACCCTAACATCCTCGAGTAAAGTCTTTGCACCTCAGCAGTGGTTAGACTCAGATGACAATGATTGGTTAACTCACACCCAATCATCGATGGGTAACATCCTCTTGCCTTGCGGAGGTTCCAATCCATGCAATATTATTCTCCTCATATTTGACCAAGGAGTCATAGTATTTTTATTATTAATATTTACCCTTTTAAGCCAATTTTTATGATAAATCATATTTTTCCAGTTGTTAGGATTCTACCAAGAATCCATTAGGGTTTTTTCACTGTGGGTACTCATATCGCTGATATCCACAATGTTATCTAAAAATTGGGCAGGTGATGGGCCAATCATAGTAGCAGAGTCAGAAATAGTACTACCTCCAACATTCTTTTTTTCAGATTGAATAGGAGAATGTCTGACACCTATAAATAACCCTTAAGTTGACACTAATAAAATATATTTCCTCTACTGGACAAGTTTATAATTTATCTTATAAACTTTTTGCATTAGCACTTCATTTTTTATTAGTCAATTTTCACTTGGGATCAGTAGGATCAGGGCGGCGTGCCATTGTCCAAGTGAAATGACAGGGTATACAAATGTCATATTACCAAGAAGCTATATTACAAATTTTAAATTCACCATCCTGTCTATTGTCCTCACAAAATAGATGCTTGAAACCACATCTCAACTTTGACAAAGAACCAGCCCTCTGAAGCAGACCCCCAAATTCAAAGGAATAGTGCCAGGTTATTGTACTGATATGATGTTATAAGGCTATCTTAAATTCTTCTATGAATCTAGAAGAAATTATTCTCAAGAACATCAAGAACTTTGTGCAAATTCTTTGCTTGGTATAATGTTCTCTAGCATCCTTGGAGACAGCAGATAGCTCTTTCAGCATTCTGGCTTGTCAATAAACACCAAAATTTTATGGTGACAACAATTTCACTCCAATATTAAAAGTTATATATTTTTGAAATTGCTTAACTTCAACATTAAAAGCAGTATATCTTTGAATGCTCCAGGATTTTTCCTGTGATTGAGCGCAATGGTTTTGCCCCTTTTGGCCGTTCAATATCGATCTTCTGATTTGCTTGCAAAATTTAAAGCATATTCTCTTATCTTTTGGCCAGGTATGCCTCAGAGGAATTGATGATTCTGAGGGGGTCAGTATAGCCATCATTCCAGGGTAGAGATATATTTAGTCTAGGAGGTGCGGCGGCCACCCATCACTTTTTTAAGGGTATGTTAAGCCTGCTATCTTCTCTAGTGGTAGTATTTGGGGGCGTTTCTTTTTTAAAGGATGTATCATCTTGTCCAGCCTAATGACTGCACCAGGAAACCTTACATCACCCATCTAGTAAATATCCTACAAGGTCTGACTTCACTGCCATTCCCTAATATATAATTTAGGTTCTTATTCTTAAAAACCCCAATCTGCTTGGTCCAACTGCTATGATCAACACAAAATGGCACACCATCTCTCCCTGTGCCAACTCATGGCCCATTTAATTTGAATCAAAATAAATTGGCCCAAGAATTGGCAATCAAATATTCCACCCATGCCACGTGGCTTCATTCAAGTAAACAAGGACACTCTCTACTAAATTATTAACGCCATCAAATCCTTGAATTTTGACACAAAAAGAATATGACATCTATCTATTGCAGTTCAAGACTTGTGTCAGGATTCTACCCAAATTGGGGTTTTGGATGATCCAGATGGCTGGATTTGAACCCAAAGTGTCAAAATAGATAAAATCATTATTGGGATAATCCCAATAAAATTACAACTCTCTAAATATTGGGGACACTCTCTGACTAATTCCAAGCTCTAATAATTAGGTTAAAACCCAATATATTACAGAGCTATATCCCCAATTGGAAAAGAGAATAGACTTTAGCTTAGTACACATGGATATTAACAAGGAAAAACTCCCAAATAACGATGTTACTATGCACTAAACTTTACTCACTTTTTATTTTAAGCTAAATTTTCCTACTCTATTTATTTAGGGAAAAACAATAGTTAGGATCTTTCATTTCAGGGACGTTAACCTGATAAAAGACTTTCCAGATAAGGAAAGAAAATAAAAAAGATCCAGCACCCGGGATTTTAGGCTTCCTGGCATTTAATTTAAAAGGGTCAAGTGGTCCAAAGCCCCTTGGTCCCAACAAAACTGGTGCTCCCTTCCAGGTTTGCTCTGAGTTCATGGTGCAACTATTATTACTATGAACAATAAAAATTTGGCTTTAAATCCCTCTCTGGATCAGGAACGACTTTACTATGTGGCGAGATTACCCACTGTGATACTGATTGAACAAAGAATTCTCACCATTGAGCAATGTCAACTTGAACTTTACATGCATCTACAGAGCTAAAAAAGAAATTTGACAGTCAACCCCAAACGTTGCCACTAAATCAGCCCTATTGCCACCCACGATTGGATAGATTCAGTAATTAATGATATCAATGACTTACAAAGTCAGATGGATGCTCTCTACCCTCACGTATCTCCCAGCAATTGCAGTTCCTCATCAGTTGAAAATGCACCCCAAGTCAATTCACATCATTCAATCATTATCCCCCTGTGGAACACTTAAACCATTGTTCAAAGAGAAGAATTTCTCAGAATAGGGGAGCATCTTCTCTTTCTATTTTATTATGAAAAATCCATGGAGGAAGCTACCAACACCTAATAACTCAATTACATAACAAACTGTTTTAATCGCATAGCTCAAGACATTATGGTACCTCATCTAATTCTATGCAGGCTTGGGATGATACCAATAAAAACTTGCTTCAGGAAATATGGGAGCAATCTAACTTTATCCAATCAAAACAGGATTTTATAGCATAAACTTTCATTGGAGAGAATCTGTCACTGAGTTTTCTAACCGTTCTTATTTTGAGGCTCAAAGATTGGTTGCTAGAAAACGTCTAACTTTAGTTATTGCTATCACTGCTTTGTTTTTGGCGTTTAAAAATATGCCTAACATTCTACTTTATCTTAAAAGGTAAATTCTAACTAGACATCTCTCCTTCATATCAAAAAAGCCATTTTAGAGATTCCAGTTGATCTACTCAAACCCACTTGGCCCCCTCATTTTAATGATAATAAGCCTCAGCCCCAAGTGGTAGCGTTTACATCCCCAAGTCACCTACCCCAAATCATCCTGCACTTTTTTCAAGAAAAACAACCATATTATATAACTCAATGCATCTTTATATGTAGGTAAGCAAAAGATCATCATTATAGGGCAGGAGGCTCCCTTGCTGACGACAATTAAGTGCCTCAAGACCCTTGGACTAGCTCTAATCATAAGCTCAGCATATTGGTATGCTTTGTTAGCGATGCCTGCAGAAATCAGTGTACCCTTTTTCTATCCAAGGAATAAGAATCTTCAGCTTTCTTATTTTTATTAGGTTGCTATTCAAACAAATTTTGGATGTCAGCTTCTCTATGGAAAGCCAGGATCTGGTAGATAAAACCTTTTAAAGCATTGAGAAGCCCCAAGAGGCCGCAGTAAAATCCTCCACTTGCTTTGCTACAAATTCCCCACGGAATTTTACTAGCTGTTAATCCTCAGTTCAGCTCTTCAGTGGTTTTAATAGAATTAGTCATTCATAAGGTTATTTCTTGGTAATAATTGATACTGGCTCAACGGTTAATAATGTATTCTCTTAACTTATCCAGATATAAAAATGGCTCCAGACTTGATCCACGTAGCTGAATATGGGACAGCTGTTGATTGGTAATTATTGCAATTGGGATTTTTTGTTCCTTACCTCTCCAGTCTGTAAAAGCTTCTAATTGCTGCCCCCCAATATTACATCAATAAACAATAACTATGAGTTGCTTATTGGAGTCCAATTGATGCGAGAATTCAAATGAATCACTAACCATAAAAAAGTATCTGTCCCTACTAGAGTATTGGATTAAGCCAATATTTGACCTCCCAGTCAATATAAAAGGAGCCCCAAAAATGAACATGCCCCCTTAAATACCCGTTCTCCATTTGTAAATTTGAATTTTAAATCTTAGAAGCAAAACTAAGTTACCCTTGAAGCTGTGAACGCCAAAGATGAGATCCCTCTGTATGCCCCCATCATATTACTATACCCTCTGTATCACAAGTCATTGTGGATACTTGTACCATGATTTATATACTTCCTAATCATATTTTGGAGCTTAGTGTAGACTTAGTTTTTTTAAATAAAAAAGGCGTTGACCTGCCCGGAGATATTGGATCATGCCTACGGGAAATCTATCACTATATTATTATGGAATATAATAAATCAAACCCCAAGTCCCTTGGCGTGCCCCTATTGCTTATGTAAAATTATGTTCCATTGTGAATATTACTGACGAGTTGTTTTATCTCTTTACAAGATTTTAGGATTTGACTCTCTATCCACCATAGCTTTAGTTAACAGCCAAATTGCCAACAATCTAACCCCTATCAAATGCCAGAACCTCAAAGACTTTCTCAAGGAGTATGATGATTTTTTCCTTGAGCCCAAGTGATTAAGGAAAGAAGTTGGGGGTTATTCACAAAATTGAAACCAAGGATCATTATCCAAATACTGCTCATCCATATAGAAAAATAAAGTTGAGGAAGCTCAAGTGGCCTTAGAGTTTTAGCAACTTTTGTAGGATGGGTTACTTGTGCCTTCTAGAAGCCCATGGGCTTCCACAATCCTATTAATTCAGAAGAAGGATGGTGGTCTCCATATTATGGATTTTTGCTTCAATTCAATCCCAAGTAAAAGATAGCCATCCATTACCATTTATAGATGAATTCTAACAAGTGCTGTCAGGTTCCCACTATTTTGGGCTATAATCTTGCTAGTAGGTACTAGCAAAATGATCTGTTGCTGGAGGATTGTAAAAATGTGCTTATTTAAAGTAAAGGACTATCTGAGCCCACTCAAATACTGCAGGGGTTATGTAACGCCCATGCTACTTTTGAATTCGCCATGGATGGACTTTTAGGTGACTTGAAACGTTATTGTGTACATTCTATCTCAACAATATCATCATTTTTTAAGAAATTTTACTGAGCATATAGGTCATTTTGGCAAGTTTTCAGCGGTTATGGCAATAATAATAAAACTAAAGCTGACAAAATGCTCCCTCTTTCAAAGCTAAATGGATTTTCAAGGTCATAATATAGATAAAGCTTGAATATCCCCAATGGGAGATAAGATTATGGCCATTTCTAAGATGTCCCATCATAAATACCTATGAGAAGTAAAGATTTTTGAGGATGGTGGGATATTATCACCAGTTTATTCCCTATTTTGTCAACACCTTTAATTATCTAGTATATTTATTGAAGACGGACATACCCTTCCAATGGAAAGAAGAGCAACAGAAGGCCTTTGATATATTAAGCTCAGCTCTCTCCCATTCACAAGACTTATACATCCCAACTTTGATAAACCTTTCTCTTTTTTACAAAGCTAGTGATATATTCATTGGAGTCATAATATCGCAGAATGACAAAAACTTAGTATACCATACTATTGCCAAATATATTAAAACCCTAAACAGAGGCAAAAGCAACTATAGCTTACAGAGCACAATTGATTATTGGTCCTACTGTCTGTTAAGTATTTTTGACCCTACTTATAAGGGAATCATCTTACTTTAATTTCAAATCATGCTTCTTTGCGATGGGTACATAAAATGAAAAATACAGCTGGGAGATTATCCCAAGGGGTGTAAAACTTCAAAAATACGACTTTCAATTATTCATTAACCAAGGCCATCCACCAAAATGCGTTTTTTATCCAGGCTCCCATATTAGCTCCAACTGACCCTGAGGATTGACTCTATGCCCTCTTAGCCCAATCATATTTATGAAAAGATAAATCCCTGACTCTTTAAAAAGAATAAACAAAAAAAATTAGCAAACCTCTAAGTTAAAAATGGTAAGCTGTACAAACTCCTATTTAAAGTGTTTGTCCTATATACAACCCTCATCTTGAACCGCATAATAATAGAGGGACACCAGAAAGTCATCCATGGGGAATTAAAACAACTTAAAAGTTGCTGAAGACTCAATGCTACTGGAAAGGAACGTTTGATTTTATTCATGATATATTAAAGTCCTGCCTGGTATGTAAAAGTCAAACTAGACCTAATACCTGATCGCAACATCCCATGTTTCCACTCGATGAACCCTTCCATACTATTAGTATTTATGTTGTGTGACCTTTCCCTTGAGCCTCTAATGATCATTGGTTCCTTCTCCTTGCAGTAGATCATTTAATTAATTGGATCAAAGCTGTATATCTACCTCAGATCAGTAAAAGCTACCGCCACATTTTTATATTATTGGATTATCACCCAGAATGGGTGCCCTAACATAATTTTTTCCAATAATGGGAAGAATCTTTTTGTTGCTGGTGAATTTTTGGCCACAAAATGAAGGGAACCACACAGGTATTCTCCACCCCCCAACATCCTGCAACCAAAAGAAATGATAGAGCGGGCAATTGGTACTCTAACTGCTACTCTCCAGAAAATGGTTATGACTGACCCCCTTCATTGGCCCCAATATTTGCTTAGTGTAATTCTAAAATATAGGATCAGCTATCATCAAATAATTAAGATGTCGCCCAAGAGTTGTACAGAAGAATCCCCAGCTTCCTTTTAAAGTACAGGCTATTCTTGACCAGCCTCCCCTGAAGCCCCTGAAGTCACTATGTGAAGTATCAAATGAAATTATCTGACTTCAGGCCTTGGATTCTGAGAGCCTACCTGCTATGACTATTAAAGAAACAATTCAGTTTAATGACAAATATAAACCTTTGCACACCTTCCAAACAGGTGACCTAGTCCTTTCCTACCACTTATAGCCAGGAGGTCATGGTAAAAAATTGGGCACCAACTAGTTGGGGCATTAAAAAGCTATTTATAAGCGGACAACAAACGCTTAATTGTAGAAGTCTTTCAAGGTACTCTGTTAACCGCATACATAGTCATTTTCTCCATCTGTTCTTCCCCCTATGACATAATCTAGAGGGGGGCGTAGTCAGGATTTCTACCCAAAGTGAAGATTCAGATGTGTTGGATGACAGAATTTGAATCTGAACAATTAATTTAGATGAAATCATTATTATGGATAATTCACGACGAAATTCTGGCCCTCTAGTTATTGGGGACAATCTCTGACCCTTTTTCATGCCTAAATATTGGGGTTTAAACCCAATTTAAGTGGAGAGACGGATCCTAAATTGGAAAAGAGAATAAACCTTAGTTTAGTACACATTGCGATTGACCAAAAGACTCCCATATAAAGATGTTTCTAAACAATAAACTTTACACTCTCTTTTTTCACTTTTAAGCTATATTGGCCTACTCTATTAATTTAGTAAAATTAATATTTAGGATCTACTACTCCAGGGGCGTTAACCTGATAAAAGTTTTTCAGCCAAGGAAATCAAATACAAAAAAGATCCAGTACCCAGGAACTTTGAGTTTCCTAGCCTTTATTTTAAAAGGGTCAAATGGTCTAAACCCCTTGATCCTTACAATTAGTATGAACAGTGCGAGCAATAGGGATAAAATTGTGATGCTAATAAACTTTTTGGAATTAAAAAATCAAGAAATGAGTTAAAAAATTAGTGAGATAGGGCTATCAGATTGAAACATGAAGTTCATAGTCATAAAGGATATTGGAGGAGAAGTTATGATGAAAACTAGGAAGACTATATTCCTCAACATAATTTTTAAAAAGAATAAAAAAATTTAGAACTGACTTATTTCTTTTACTTTGAGGATCAGGTAATATATAGCTCAAAAGTTTAAAAAATTCTAGTGTACTTAAAAACTTTAGCAACGTTTTCAAGCCCTACAAAGGATCTTATAGACTATTCATTGTATCAAATGATGAAAGAAATGTATTGCAAATGATAAACTATCTCTGCAACTAGTTTTTATTTAACTTTAATCATTTACTTAATCAAACTAAAAATCTAATGAAGCTTTACGCTATAAGGTTTTTTCCCATGCTGCACAGAATCTACATTAATGCAATCTACATCTGGTGCCCCCACATGAGGCAGCAGAGCACCGCCTCCTGGTGTCTATTTGCCGCTTCTGAAACATGCCTGGCTGGACAAGCTAGCCTCCTAAAAACCTATGGTCGCTGTATCCCGTCTCAAAACCTAGCCCACCACCTCACATGCTTCCAGATGGTGCTAAAAACCCTTAAGTGCTTCTACAGAGCAACCTTTATGCTGGCCTTTAAGTTTAGCATGAAATCAGTTCCCCTATATGAGTGTAGCTATCATTGAGACGGCCATGTTGGTGTAAAAGCTCACCAGCTTTACGGAAAACACCCCTTTAAAGGGTATTTCACCTTGTCTATCTAGTGAAGCCCATGCGATAGCAGCAGCACGGTTGCCTTTAATTTACAAAACACACCCATCCTAATTATCAGAACTCGCCTTCTAGATGATTCCACACTAGTGGTCCAGTATGCCAGCTTGCCCTCCAACCTCTCCCCTGTATGTCTCCACTACGAACTCAAGGAGGGTTTGGCAGCATACAACTCTGACCCCACGTTGTAGTTCATGATGTCCAATGGCACCAATCATCTTGCCCCTTGAAAATTCGTGAGAATCCACCACTTCTGCTGTGACAACTATCTTGCAATACTCTCTACATCATTATCAGATATGCACCTGATCATCTCTCATGGGCATTGTTGAGAATGGCTATTCCATCTGTCTTTTGTGCTTTAGTATCAGCCAGATGAAGCACATGTGTCCAGCATTTACTGTAAAACATCTTTTATTGCTCCTCCCTCTGGTACTAACCCTCCCATTGCCTCACTGAAATTTTTCAAAACTGGGTTAATCCTCCCTTCCCTACCTCAATTGCCGTGAGCGCTGCTCCCATCAATCTTCCCAACTAGAGCTTGTCTGCCAGAACTATTCCTGAACAGATTGCAGCTTAGTTGCCATAATAATTACATGATTAATTGTGCGCATCCAATCAACATCTGTACCCAACCAATTACTGTTGCTGGCTTAGCACTAGCTGCATCAAACCCTTTTTGAAAAATCTTAAATTGATTGGTGAACTGTCATAAGGTGCAAAACCTAACTTTGCCTTGTACAAATTTTTAATCCAAACCAAATTGACTCCTTGTCACTGTTTCCATCCTCACTATTATTTTCCAATTTAAAAAAAGATTTATCAAACGGTTGTCAAAGTATCCTCAGCCCTATCAACTCCCTACTCCTCTAAGCTCTTTATATTGCGATGGAGCCACTTTGTGAGGGTATTCCTATACCTGTTTCCCTAGAAAATCTCCCTGAAGAAGTTAAATATAATATTTATAAATTTGTTTTTGCAAAGCTGTGCATGCATCAACGTGGCAAGACCTTCAATTTATGAACTCAACTACTCTCAGACCCACAAGCATATCAATTCTTTTAATTTCATGGCTAAAATCATTTCTTTCATTAAACATCAGCTAGTTTAATATGTTGAGGAAATAGCATTGCTGCGTTCATTGATAAGGAGAACACGCATGTCTATCTCCTTCCCTGCCACCTATAATTTGACCCCCTTTATGTCCACATTTGCCCACCACTGAAGCACCCGCCAGAAAATAATCACTTTAAACTCTCTTCTTTAAATATTGATGCTTAGGCCAACGTAGAGGCACCATGTCAGGAATTTTATTATGTAATCCCTTTGTTTGTCATAGGGCAATAAAGGAAGCGTAGAGGACCCCCCTCTTGGGTTAGTCATCACTAGTGTTTAAAAAAGTAAACTATCTTCGTTGTTGTGCTGTAAACTTTTATTCACCAAATAGAAGTTATAGTGAAAAGTGAAACTACCAAAATAAACCGCTTCAGCAGGAAACCAAGATAAATTGCATAATGCTACCAGACCAGGAAAACTTGATACATTTTTCAGTATGTGCCACATATGTAACGTAAAGAGCATTACACTAGCCAGTGCAATGGCAAGAAGACTAAGCCCAAGGTGCACCATTTGGGTACTGCGGGTATTACAGACTATTAAAAAATTGGCGGAGTAAAAGGTGAATTATATTTTCTGCAAAGCTCAACATATCCTAAGAAACCATATTAAGACATGACAACTTAACGCTTCAGTACATGATTGCCAATGTCATAATAGTAGTTACCACCCACGCACATCAAGAGAACTATATGAAACAGGCCATGGAGGTGGTGCCAAAACCCTATTTGCAGTAACTGGAGCAGTATTTGTTACCATTACTTGGCAATTGCCAAATTAAAAGGGTTTAACATGGGTATTTCCATCATAAAATTGAAAAAGTTCTACCTTACAACTCTGCGGTGAGTTATAGTCCTACTTAGGCCAGGCCTAATAGCTTGTTGTCCAGTTAGTAACCCTACTGATGATCACTAATATGAGTATGAGTATATTGACATAAGCTTAGCCATGGTTTGGGTTATAGCTTTAGTAAATAGCAGAGCGCCCATCATTATAGTAATTACTAAGCTATAAAGAAACTTGGGTTAGTGCCAGATAATGACCACCGCAAGGAATATGGAGCTTCAGAGCCCAATTCAACTACTCTGCTAAGGGACTACAGCGCGCTGGCGCTAAAATGGACTCCATGGTTTTATCATCTCCCACAATTATCCTATTAAACACATTAGAATATAATCATTGAACTTACTTCATGAGATCTATGGATTCAAAACCAATTTTGAGGTGTATACACTAAAATCCTTAGATAGTACTCTAAATGTACTACATAAGTTGAGGCTGGCAGACAGAGGACAAGCTTCGTTATCCATAAAACTAGCCATTAAATATGATTGTAACCATCGTAATTGAAAGGGGCGCTGTCAAACAAGCTATATACTGCATCAGATGCTTGAGTCAGAAGGCATTCCGCTTTTGTTTGGATGCCACCTGACTATATCAGTCTGCTAAGGCGTATTAAACAGATAAACTTAAAAACCAGCATATAACCCAAAAGTCTTTGCCCCCTCTAAAAACGCATAAAGAGCCTGTTGTAGCACCTGGGACAATTCTTTCTTTTATCATGAAGAAGTTATCATGTTACTAGCCAGCCTTTACCCCTACCCAATTAAGGTACAATGACATTAGATTGTCACCTTCCTCCATATTCTACCTTAACAAGATTAAGCGATACTTAAGTTTAGGATGCTGGAGGAGTTTAAACTAGAAGAAGAGCCATGAGGCTTTCTGCTCATAATTAACTCAAGTACTTATCCAGCCTGTTGGAAGAAGAAAAGTATCTGACAATGGATTTCCTTATTAAGTACAAGAAAATCTTTGCAAAAGCCACCTTTAATTTGATGTTCTCCCAGGACATGCTTCATCATATCATAACAGGATACACACTAATTCGCCTATTTTCTATCCATTGTTCTAAGGATTAAAGATGGCGTTGTCAATGAAGAAATCGACCAGCTAATCAATTAAGCCTTGTTTATACAATTTAAGAGCCCATGGAGTAACCCATGTTACATTGATGAAGAAGAATGGGTCTAATCATGAAGTAGTTGACTAATGGAGGCTCTACAATAAAAAAGTTATTATCCTCTTTTTTAAATTACAATGCGCTCAAATAAGTAGGCAGAGCAAACTACTTCTTCACCATGGATTTAATATCTGGTTAAAAAGAAAGGTAGAGTTACTAAAGAATAACAGGAGAAATGCTCTATTATAATGACCCATGGGCTGTTACAACGTATGCGGATGCTGAAAAAGGAAAATAATGGCTCTTCTACCTTCCAACGGGGCACAAACAGCATATTGGGCGATCTATAAACTTCTTTATTATGTTAGTTTTTGATTGACATGAAATTTTCAAGGACTTTCGTAACGCCCCATGATATCTTTTTTTTAGTACTAGATGGTCACGCCCCATGATATCTTTCAGAAGTATTCTGTTGGCTTTCTTCTGTTACCTTAGTGATAAACTAAGAAATTTAATTTGTCTAGGATCATCTTAAGATATCAGTACTTATTATTTAAAAAATTGGATTATGGCCCAAATCTCTAAAGTAGAGGCCATTATGAAGAAAACTTCATCTAGTTTTAGGTTATCTAGGTCATCTAAGGATGATCAGCTATAATTGGCGCTTTATAGAGAAAGTTTTAGTAATATAGGAAAACTCAACTCCACCTCATGAAAAATGGGATTTAATTTGAATGTACAATGAACTTTCATCTAGATTTCAATTGACTTCATACTTTCCAGCCTTGGTGCCAATGCTTACGTATCTTATCATTGACAAACTGTTCATAATCCAAAGAAATACGTTCCTCACAACCGTGGGGGCTATGCTGTATCATCCTGATGATGAGGGGTAGAGAATCCTATATCCTACTGCAGCCTGAAGTTAAATGTGCATGAAAGAATTACACCATTATGAGAAAGGAGTGCTAAGTTGTAAATTACGCATGAAAACAAATTTAAAGTCTACACTCATGGTTTTTAGTCCTGGAGACCAGCCCCTGAAACTGGATAGGAATCAACATCCCTTCCATACAAAAGGGGTCACAAGGCCCCAGTGGACCCTCTGTCACAGATGAGCGACCATGCCCATGTGATAGATGAGCACTGGGTGACTGCCTTTCCCCCAAGGATACCACATTCCACCCCTTCCCCCCTCCTCAAACCTGGTAAGTTTAATAGAAGGAATCTGCAGGGAGATTTAGCACAACAGAGGGAATTGACAGGCCCCTGGGACCCCTTACTCCCCAGGCAAACTATGTCAAAATTTTAGGGAAACAGAATTTTCCAACATTGGAGCCCAGCCTGAAAATTTCAGTCTGGAGGAGCCGGTCCAGACTAGCCAGTACTGGAAATCAGATCAGGGTATTACTCAGATCCTGAACCTAGTGCAAAACGACTTGGACCTAGATCTTAATGCTCCAAAATGGATCCAGAAAGTTCAGATCGTGCAAATGGGCTAATTGAGAGTTTGTTTCAAGTCGCAAACAACTCGATCCAAGGGACCCTGCTTCCTGGGACAAATCTAGAACACCTGAATTATTCTAACAGGCTGACTCAGATGACCAGGACCCAGATTGGTAGTATCAACTTGGTTTGGCCCCAAGAATGTGGAAAAATCTGCAAAAGTTTCCTTGACTTTTGCCAAAATCTTAAGCATCATCATACCCCCCTCCAAGCCAGCCAACCTATCCCCATCGCCAAACCCTGAATGCCCAATCCAATGATACCTTCCCCATGCAATTTACCCAGTACTTAAGGCAACTGCTCTGCCTGGGGGAAGTTGTTGGTTCTTTCTTTTATCTTCCACACTTTACACATAATAAAAATCTAAATCACCATTCAGCTTACCGCAGCCTCCATCCGCCTTACTATTTTTCTAAATTCTGCTGATTGATCCAATGAATTGTGCATTTGCCCAAGTTCTCATACCACTGTTCGCTGACTGGATCATCTGGTCGCTCAACCCTGCCACATGGCACCAGATTATAAATGCAATAATCTGCCTTGCCCCTGACAACAAACCTATGTTTTGTTCATTACCACTGTATCTGTTTAATGAGAACTCTCCCATCTTTTCAGCTGCCAAGTTCTCTGAAACTGCTCCCCAGTTAGAGCAGCACCTGAGCGGCCCTGCCCCATCACTTGTGGACTCAGGGTCCACAACCGCCTCAGCTGCTGATGGCTTGGACCGCCTGTGGGACCTGGAGCACCCCATCCAGGAGAAGCTCAGTATCAACCCCCCTTGTGGGTCACATTCTACCTCCACTCTCACTTCCAATCTCATGGCGGCCCCTGTGCCATCCCTCGCTGGTGCGCAAGACCTCCTATTTGAATCTGAAGGCCAGCAACTGCAAACCCTGGAGGAGTTGTTATCCTCCCTGCCTCTCCCGCCCTTGAGGGTCCCCACAAGACTTTTGGTTGCCCCCATTGCAACCATCTGGTTCGCCTTGGGGGCCTTCAGTACATTAATAAACTTTTACTTCCCTCACGTCCCCAATAGAACTCCACTCTTACTAGTCTCTCAGACTGCTATGCCTATGGCATTCTGGGCCCTCCACTAGGTGCTCGCGCACCCTGACTGGGATCCCAGTCTAGTTTTTATTAACTGAATCTGTGACAATGGTGTTCACAAAAAGTCATAGTCAACCACTCTTCCCTCAGAAGACTGCAAAACCTCATGATCCAGAAGGATAACTAGTCTTGGGCGCAAATGTTTTAGGCTCTTATTTCAGAACCAGCACCAACCTGGTGTAAAACACTAAAGCGCTGGCTTACAATACCAGATTCCCACAAATGCGTTAACTACCTATATGGTAATTAAATTTTACAATAAAATGCAGATATATTATTATGGCATTAAATCAGATGTGGTGCAACATGCGTTGGATGGACTAAAGAAGTTCTTTTGTTAAGGATAGTAGATGTCATATAATAGAAGGTCACAAATCTCTGATAGCACTTAAAAATGAGTGAACAGAGCTGATTCTTGAGGCCATATGGCCACAGGTCATTAATTAAAAAATGTATAAAAAGATGAAGCAATACTACACTGGAAAAGATGAAATCTAGTATTCACAAGGCTATTGGCTGCTTAATGGAGTGTCAAAAAAGCGTTGTACTTCAAGTGCACCTTGTATCCTTTTGCTAAGCCTAATCGCCTTCCTTATTATGTCATTCAAAGTTGTGGCCAGCTACCTTTAGTGTCGGCCAATGTATTAATTTGTGTAGCTAATACTAATTTATAAATGTGGGTCAAATACAAAATGATCAGAGACTTAGGGGCTCTAATGAACATGTATTTTTATTTTCAAAAAAATTAACTACAAAAATGGGTGTCCATAATAAACCTTGATGAGCTATGATAATAACTTCACCTCCCAAGTGATTGCAAGTTCAATGAATTGATGTGTATATGAGGTTCTTGTTATTGACTTATCAACCCAAAACAAATGGTGCTGTAGAATGGGTATATGGCACTCTTTTTGGAATCCAACAGAGATTATCGTCAAAAAATGCTAGTTGATACCTTTTCATAACAGTTGTGGTCTTTGAGTACAATATTGCATTCCATTCATCCATGAGAAGATTTCTGATCCAAGTACATTATTGTATACAGCCTGCAAAAATTATATACTCCTGCATTTAGGGAGAGGAAATTACCCAGCTAATATCTTATAGTTCCACACAAACGTTAATCCATCTCTAATTTATGGCTTACTCCAATGTGATGGCTCAGAAGATGAGATATAGATAGTGGGTCAACTGAATTGACACTCTTTGCCTTGTATCATTGCAGGTAGTGGGTGCTTTACTAAATTAAGCACAGTTTTATCAGGACTAGTGAGCTTAAATACTTATTGAATGTATAATTGAAATTTTTTAAGAGAACTAAAACCAATACCTACATGATCAAGGGACCTAACAAGGTGCACATCATTGTTAGAGTAAATGCTAAATTCTTAAAGTCATTCAGTAGGGCGCCAAGGGACCCAAAACTAACCACACATAGCTCAAACTACTTTTGCAGGCAAAACGGAAATACGTTTGTATTTGGTCAAGTGGGAGGTAGTGATAAGAAATGGTTTTAACACAAATATGACATAGTTTACAATGATAGTACTCTGGGGTTTTATATATCACACCACAGACCTACTTACATCACCCATGAGTATGATACTACCTAAGACTACTGCTCCGCGCTGTCTGTGTCTCTTTGTAAGTCAATCTCCATCAATCTAATGGCAGTCATTCTGCTAATATTATAACTCAGACTTGAATGTTACAAACTATATTTCCATATTAACCTTATTCTGTTACAGATCAATTACTAATGATTTATCACTTGACATCTGGCAATACAACCAGTTCTTTTCCCTTCAATCAATACTTTACAATAATTAACCAGCTGATTTCGCCATGAAAAATTTCACAGACCAAACTCTGACTTACACTAAGTAAGATGTACCAAACCTTAAAAACAATGACACCAATCTCACATAGTGGCGTCAGAGTCTTTTAATAGGCTTAAAAAAGGAAACCCCAGAAGTTTAGGCACCACAGAGATGGCTTTATACGTGGAGTACATATAAAGGCCTCAACATATATAATGGATAGGCCACACATTGAAAACCATAGATGTGGCAATAACATTTAGTTGAGCTGATATTATGTAGATAATACTACTTTTGGGGACTAGGACTTCTCATTATGACATATACTAACCGCTGGATATATTAAATGTGAATATAGCGGATTTAAGATTTTCATCTAGTTAAGGCTTTGATCTTTTTCCTTAAATATAATTTTACTTTTAAGTACGTGTTTTTGTAAAGTTTTACCTAACAAGTGATATTCAATCTATGCCAATAGTCGTGTAATTCAAATTGTAATGAAAATGAAAAAGTAAAGTGAATGAAAAGTCAAACTAAGTGAAAGGATCAAAGGGTATAAGTTTTATTATAAAAAATTATAGAGTAGTTAATACTTATTGAGAATAATATTCTGCCATCCTAAATCATCTCATAATTTGTGCATTTTGATTTATATAAGTATTTATAAATAAATTTTTGAATATTTATAGCCACATGATTTCAGTAATTAATAAATCTCTTCAATTTATTAGCAAACAAATAAGAGGTGAATTACATATTAAAAGCTCTTTAGTAGTAGCGTGGATGAAGTCTTGAATAGGTCAGTTAGATATACTTTCACCTTACTAAAAATACCTTTTACATAGTCAGCAATATATATGAAATGTGATTAAAGGATGTAATATCCAGAAAGTAATATGAATTGTGCCCTTTCAAAGGTTGCAGTAACTAAAATTATCCTAGCACAACTGTGATCTGTTTAAATCTCAATCACAATATAAAATAGTAATAATGGCGGGCAAAAAGCCCCTTTTTCTACCTATGATAAGAAAACACTTTTTTGCTGCCAATAATGGCTAAACTCTACCTAATGCCACCAATGATGGTCATGGTATATATACACTTCTTGGTATAAGTTTCTCATTTGAGTACCATCTAATAAACTATATGTTACCAAATCAGGTAGCCATCCAATTTTAGATTATGATCAGGACACTAAATTGGACACCTCAAGGATACCATCTTATACCTTTATATCAAGTATAAAAAGTTACAATAACTATTTAGAAGATATGAGGGCTCCACTCTTGACCAGAAGTGGGATTGAATATGGATATGACAAAATCCTGTATCAATGAGTTTGACCAAAAAGCTTCTCAAAGAAAACTGAAAGTTGAAATGGTTGACGAGGTGATCATGATTATCATATACATAGAACATAATAACCCATTTATATATTAATAAATTTAATAAATCTATTAGGTACATAAAGTTACTTCTCTTTAATAATAACTAGTTTATATGACAGTTAGTGAATTTAACCATGTTTATCCAAATAAAATTTTGCTTAAAATTGAAAGATCTCTAGTATCCATTCTGTGATAAGGGTATAGTAGAATCACCTGTAGCCAGTCTTGGATCTGCTTAAAAAGGCAATAGAAAAAAGGACTATTGTAAAGATTGTACTTTTCATGAAATAAATTTTGTAAATCAGTTGCGCCTCTTTTTTAATATATTTTAAAAAGTCATTGTCAAGGTTGTGAGATAGTGCCAAACCATGCATCCAGTGGAACGTCTTATGGTTCTTTCAAGAGTAACTTACTAGAGCGTTAATTTATAAAATAGTCATATATAAAGGTTCTATAAAATCTTTTAAAATCATCAAATCCACGGTAGGTGTTTATATTGCTATTCAAAATAATATTGCAACTCGGCCATATTTCTAAAAATATTGTAAAAAAGACTAAAGAGCTGACTTTGGTTCTCACTAAAGGTGTGACACAAATGGAAAAGATGAGCGCAGAGAGTGAAAATTTTAAAGAAATTAAAGTTACTGAAATATGAACTCTTACCATTTTGAAGGATTCTTTAGACCTTAAGCAATGGAGGAGGATGTCATCAAGTAATATTAGATTTTAGAAGCAGAAATGATGATGTGTACACAGCATAAGCTGTTAAATACATCCCAGCATGCTCTCCAGAAGCTATTAAACTAGTTGATGCAATATCAAATGTCTAATTAATAAATTACACCTTGAAGTAACTTAAATTAGACATTAAAGCTAGAGAGTTTAAACGTACTTTATAGTTATTAAACATTTATGGGAGCGCTTGGACCAACATACCTTGTATTGGATAGTTTTTAAGGAGTTTAGAAGATCTTAAACCTCAATTGCTATCTTTGCAATCTGATTTTAGGTTTATTAAAGGAATAAACCCTTTTGAGACACTTATCTTGCTACTCAACTGAAGCTAGCACATACTCACATCAGACGCAATGACCCAGTTGAGGAGGAATAATATTTGGGCTTTATTTCAAGATTTGATCACTTCTGCTGAGGACACAACTGCGGTATTCTTTCAGATGTATGTATGTATAAATGATGCAAGTGACCAATTGAAAGCTCGCCACATCTAAAGTTGTATGATTTGTGAGACTCAGGAGTTCCTCAATGCAGGTTTACAACCAGGAATGATATGGATCAAATTTTTAGAAAATATATTCTTGTAAAGTTCAGCAGTAAAAATTTTCAAGTATAAAAAGGACTTTAATTTTATAGCTGGGAAATGATGAGTCATTTGCAAAAATACGCTGCTCACCACTATCTCATAGTTAAAAAATTGTGAAAATCATAGAGTTGTATTTACTAACACTTAATATTGTGAGTAATACCAATGGAGATAGCTCAATCACACAAGATGCACATTACCCTAGCTCTTAAACTGAAATGACATGGAAGAAGATATTTGTAGCATAATACAACATACAAGAGACATAGAAGATCAGCACCAAGTTTCCATCACAACCTGAATGCCTTAAAAGGCTATTTATGACACTCATTATAAGTGTGAAATCTTTTAAAGAATAATATGAATTCAGTTAAATTACACTAAGAAGAAAATCATAAGAAAAAGCTCCCCAAGCCAAAAAACTTTAGGCAATTTTGTCATCCAAATGCTACTAAATACATTAAAATACCTCAAATAAGGAAGAAACCATTGAGACAGTGAATAGGGAGAATCTGCATTCAGAAGGAGAGGACGACAATGAACATGAATTTTAACCAACTCATTTTTTGTGTAGTGGAATCTAGTACATTTCAACTCGTGCAAGGGTTGAATACATGGAATTAACACATATGGGTTGAGTATCACTTACATGTCACAGGCTAATAAGATCACAAGTTTAATATAAACGCGAAAAAGGTGAAAAGATAATTATTCATTTATAAGAGTATTGGAACGTTAGATGAGAATACAAGAAGCTTGGCGATGCAGAATTCATAAGCGCTGGAGAAATATGGATAGTAAACCACTGATGTTCTAATGACTTAAAATACTTATGTAGATAGCGTTACCAGATTTTTGACTAGAATCTATTGTTAGATTTCTCCTTAATTGAAAATGAGGCAATAGTCAGCACACTCTCCTCAACACTATAAAAAAGTTGAACTTCATGCCTGCCTTTGAGTACAATGTAAAATTTAGGACATTTAAATCAAAAGCCATGAATGCCTTTGGGAGCCTACTCTACTCTGCCTTTAAAATCTAAGAAATGGTTCTAATACTCCATTGATGGTCCTAGATATTAAACATATTTTTCCTAGTTAAAACAAAATCCCGCCTTGTTTGGTTCTAAAATAGACATTTTCTATTTTGAAAAGTGAATATATATAAATGCTAATTAGCCTTGACATTTCTAAGAAGATGCTAAGCCATATCACCAGCAAACATGTTGGTGGAAAAAGAATAATACATCTTTCCAATACATTGCATTCTCATGGAGAAAATCGTGAAGCAAACACCAGCTATGATTAGCGCAGAGAAATTATTGTGTTGAGCGCAAGTTTGACTGTAAAATCTACCTTGCTAATCAAGGTTTATTCCTTTTGTTGAGTGCAAAGATATTACCGTTTTTTACTTTTTGTCATCATATGTAATGGGATCAAAGAGCAAGAGCCACGGGTCATACCTGATATCTTTTTTCAAGCACTTATGTAGTTGACTGTTATCTTGTGGGATATAACAAGCCAGTCAGTTTGAGTTAAAGATACAAATATCACATATGAGACTATTGAGTTGTGACACTATAAAATCAGTGCATGTTTTGGTAAAATTAGGTAAACTAGATTCTTCTTATGTGATGAAAGCGCAGCATAACAGTTGGACGAGCTATTGTAAGATGTTAATGATGTTTTAATTCATAAATTAAAAATAATAGTAAAAAAGAAGAAAATCACTAAGTGGAAACTGAACCACATAAATAATCAAATTTAAACCATTCTACTGATTCAAAACAGAAGAGGAGTGTATTGCTAAGGATCTGAATAGCTTACCAAAGCCACCATACTAAGACCTTTAAGAGCACATGAGTTTCGCTGCCGCTAAGACACAAATAAGGTTTATAAGTGGTGGATATAGATTAACACCATTTAAGGTCACCAATGAACAGTTCTGTAATCGCTCCCAAGAATTGATGACGCTTGGAAAAGTTTTAAGGGAACATAGTAATGCTTGTTAATGGATATGGCCTGTGGCGTTTTGCTTTTCTTTCCTGTTACTATCACTTTTAGCAACATGAATCTCCACAAATTTATCTGAGATTGACAATCAACCAGGAAATATGAGCAAATTTGTCCGCAACAACACCAGTTAGGTGAAAGTGGCTAGCGCGAAAGGCCTGAAGCCCTCCCAACCTGCTGGGGAAAAATGCCCCAGCAGAATGTTGACACACCATCCCACCAAAAAGAGTGAGCACAGCGCTGCACCCATAGTTTTGCAATTTCTGCAAAAAATGGGCGCATATATACAAAATAGAACACTCCCAACCCCTGTCCTCCCTTGAGCACAGCCTTAGAGTTATGGTTATGACATTTCAAATCATGGGAAAAAATGGGGGAGGCCTTCTCCACAACTTTCCCAAACACTGTCTCAGTAAATTATAAAAATTTACATAAAGGATGGGTGGACGTTGGGTTCATGTCCGTGGAGGAAGTGGTGGAAGCAGCGAAAGTCATATTCTCCATAAAAATTAACAATGAAGACCACACCATCTGCACGGTGCGCACATGATGGAATGAGGCAAATGACCTATTCATCATATTTGACAACTCCTGAGCACCATGCACCGTGATATCCTCATGGACAACTCTGCGGGGGCCTCAAAGGTTATGGCATAATCAAACAGTTTGAACTTGAGAAATTCCCCCTCCTGCCCCACCTGTGTACAGGGAAGGCAATAGCCATTATAGAACCCAATCAGGATGTGGTAAGGAATATCTCCCCCATTCCATGCACAGTGACCATCAACCTCCCCAATGGCATCGTATCTCGCCCTTTCCACATCACACTGGAACACACCCCACCTATCTGCGAATTCTGCTCAGCTATAGGCCACAAAGACCATGCGTGCCCCGTCAAGTGCAGGATTGAAGCACCGAAATTTTGTGAGGACAATATAGACGAAACAAGCCCAACTTTTGGCAAAATTAAGGACTCCACTTTTGCCTTCTATTGGGGTGAAAGAGCTGACATTGCTTTGGTTGAGCCCATTTTACGCAAGGACTGTCATCGTGCACAGACTGCCCACAAGCAGACCACAAGTTCTGTTGAGACCCAAGCTCACACCACGATTTCCCCAGAACAGATTCAGGCGGATGCCATGGCAGTGCAGTGGAATAACCAATAAAATCCCCCACATATAACCCAATGAAACCTTCTGGTGAATTTTTGGACACAACCAATCAAACAACTCCAACCATGCTGGATCAAGTCCACCATGCACCAATGTGGATCCTCCCAGCCAATCACATGTGATCAGCGATGATATGGTTCATGCGCATGTTTGGAAGACCATTTCAGCCAATTACAATGTGACAACACTCATGCACAAAACCCAATCACCCTAACACCTAGTTTCTGCCCATCAAACCCACAGGCAAGTGGCGGAAAAATTTTTGGTGATGGGGCACAAGCCAACCCACGCCAGACCCAAAATCCATGGAGTAATCTGAGCCAGAAGAAAATGAACAAAACCAGTACTACAACCGCTGACCAACACGCTGGAACCAATCTGGCTAATCAGCCCCATACTCACAGTATGACCCACAATAAGGAATTGGGTGACCTCAGTGGGTCACCCCACCATTCCTGATGTGCAGACTACCGCAATCACCATAGGGATGCTCAACATCGCGGGAGCCAAGGACCCCATGTCCCAGGCCAAAAAAATGGCTTTCCTGCACAATATCCCCATGGACATCTTGGCCATCCAAGAACCCCACTGTCCACAGGGGGAGGAGGAGTCATGGTCAACCATGCTCCTTCCAGCCAAATCCTTTTAGATGTACCACCATGTGGTGGTAATTCAAACTAAACGTAATACTCCAGTAAATATCTGAAGCACATCCTCCCACCTGAGGGACGGCTGCTTCAGTGAATCTCAAGTGGAATGAGAAACTTTGCCATGGCATGTGTATGCCCCAAATGATCCGAATGACTGCCAAATTTTTTTTCCCCAATATCCTCTCATAATCTCTTTCCTGCAAGTAACATTTTTCGTGGGAGATTTAAACCTGACTTAAACCTAAACCACGGGCCCCAAGTCAAAGGGACCCCCAAGCCACATGGAACTATGAATATAAAAATGCTCCTATTACCCATTCCCAAACAACCCCCCACCAGGGCCAAAGAACCCCTTTTAAACAATAACAGGGTTCAATGCCCCAATTGACCTGATGCTCCCCCCTATAGACTTTTATCACGGGGACGTTTTTTACAAAAAACAAACCCCTTTCTCCGACAAAGGATGGTCTTGATAGCATTATCATCCTTGGAAAAAAAAAAAGCGTAAACCCTCGGAGCCCCCTGCCCCATCCATCTTCTGGATTAAACTTTGGTTTGAGATGGTGATAAAACAGAAGAAAGATAAACCCCCCAAAGGGGCCCCTTCACCAAGGGGAAATATTAAAGGGCCAAGAACCCATGAAAGCCTGCCACCTGAACTAAAAAAACAGCCGCGATGTCCGCGACAATCAACAAGGCTATCAAACAGCTTCAGCACCTAGAAAACAACACACCTCGTGAGGGACACAGCCCACAATGGGGCCACCTGTGGTTCCAGCTATCAACACAGGTAAACTCCCTCTTTAGAAAACACCAGCACTACACTGAAGTATGCTACAAATCAAAATACATCCTATCCAGCGAAACTCACATGGCCCAATTCTTCTACCATTTTAAACCAATTTCAACTTCAGCGACTTACACACAGGTCCGCCGAGCAGATGACACACTGGCATCCACACCATCTGAAATATTGGCCGAATTACACCAATTTTAAACTGACCTGTACATGGCGGATTTCGCATCACCCAGAGAAATTGGAAAATTTTTATCATCCACTAATATTGACACTATAGCTGATCAACCAGACCTTGTCGCACCCATCACTAAATATGAAATATGGGAGGTAATAAGATCAACTCCGCGCAACAAGTGCCCTGGGCCTGATAGCTTACCATATGAATTTTTTAAAGAATATTTTGACTATATCGCATCAATACTACTGGCAACTATGAACAAGTGCCTGAGGACACAACCCTCTTACTCCGGGAAGAAGCATATGTGGTCAATTTTTAAAAAAGGAGAAAGGAGACAAACAACTGGGGCCAATGCTCTCAAATACAACCAAAATACTAACTAAGATCTTAGTAAGCTCTGGGGGCATTGCTCAGACAGCCCCTTCCCCATCAGTTTGGTTTTTTCCCAAAACCAAATTTTGGGGTAAATCCAACAATTGCCCATCTGCCAACTAACACAGGCGCCCTTTCTTTCCGGGCAAAAGAAAGCATGTGACCGAGGCCGGGTTACCAATACAGGTCTAAAGGGTTTTAAACCACCCCCCCGTTTTAAACTGGGCGCCCTCCCAACGCGCTCATCCAATTTTAACAGAGGCCCCAGGTTTCCCAACTGAACCATCACCCCCAAAGGGGGCCCCAAACAAGGGGACCCGCTTAAACCCCTACTATAAAAACCCCCAACCCCCCCCTCCGCATTGCAAACTCAAAGTCACTGGAATGGTTGAGGGAAACTACCAACCAAAAACAGCCTTTGTGAGACTGCGTTTTGGGGTCTCAGGCAAGGGTGGGGGATTTAGGCATTTTTCACCCAAAATGAGTCATATAAACCCTCTGAAAAAAGAAAATGAGGAATTTTAAACAAATTTTGAACTGGGGCCCACCTCCCCCAAAATTTAAACCCAATCAAAAATCCAACCATAAAACAATGATCCAAGCTAGTAAAAAATGTTTTTTCCCTTTTTCAACCACCCCCCAAACCCAGTCCGTCATCTGAGATATGGCTCAAGCTGGTGAATATGAAAAAACCATAAAAAAACATTTTACAAAATAAAAAGAATGAAGATGCGGGGGGAGTAAAATTGTTTCCAGAAGAGTTTTAGCCAACTCCCTGATCTTTCAAAATTAGGGGGTTTCCCCCGCGGTTCCCCTCTGCCAACTTTTTCCAATGCAGTCACAAGCCCCGAAAAATGGCTGTGGTTTGGTTTCGACACCTGTGGCTGGGGAATGTATCCCACAGAAGAAAGGGGGATGGGGCTGCTCAACTTCACGGAACGAGCAACACAAATCCACAGCTCATGGGTAGCTCTCACAACGTCACCCAACCCATCATCCCCTCACTGGGCTAAGGCAGCCCAAACCAATTTCTCAAGGGCACTAAATCTGAGGTCCCCCTCCAACCCTGCAACTCTGATGAAGTACCTTATAACACATCCAACTGCCACTGGACCGCACAACACCAACCAATAATTCAAACGCATCCTGTACAACCTAAGACAAGGGGATTGGAGCTTCTCCCATGCACAGCAATCCGAAGACATTCACCCTCAAACTGGTTACATGCAACACCACAGGGGACAAACAGTGACTAACGCGCCTGCCCCACTACCATCCTTTCCTCTATCCCAGATTGACTACCTAGACTACCAAGACGTCCCATATGACTTGCGCACCCAAAAGCAGGTGTGGAACCTCGTCACCTGCCCCCTCTTATCCCCACAAGTGTGCTCCACAGTGTGGCGCTACATGCGCCATACATTTAGAACAGCTGACCACACATTTTCTCAAAATTCAAGACATGCGCCATCTGCTGTGGACCAAACACACTAGCACACCATCTGGAAGAGTGCCCGCCATCCGCACATATCTGGGCCAACGTGATGCACTTGTTTCAACAATCACCAACAGCTGAATTCCAACTATCCCGCGATATCCTGGCACTCAACATGGCCTCGCCTATCCCCCAGACGCTAAGGGCTCTAATTGTGAGTATTGCAATATGGTCCATTCACACAATTACTCTCGATGCTTTCAACGGGATCTTCCACAATTTCAACTAAGCCATCGTCAGGTTCCACAGCCATTTGGCTGACCACTTCCAAGCCTAACTGTTCGGATCACTCCAACACAAATGGAAGAAATGGATGGGCAACTGGATTCCAATCTGGTTCCTTCGCTATGACATTAAAAACCTCACAGTCTTCATAGGCGGTACACCCTACTAGCCCCTGAGCTTCCATGCCACTTAAGGTCTAGTCATCCACCACCCGTGGCTCCTAGCCACACCCAAGTGTGCCAAGTCATATCTTTTGTGTTCCATTGTTTTGCGCTCTCTTCCCTCTTCTGTTTTCCGTTTTCCTCTTCCCTACATAACGGATGTGTCTGTCCCCTGATCAGCCATCCTCATATAAATAAAAAGATATGGCCTGTGGCTGCTGGCGGATGGATTTGTCACTTAAGATTTTTTAAAGTTCACCCTGATCAGTTATCATGGAAAAGTCAAACCTACTAAAAGGCTACAAGAAGTTTACGGACTTCCTGTGACGTCTTGTTAAACTTTGAATGATATAGTAGGATATTTAAACAGTAATAAGTTATAGAACTCTTGGATAACATCATTATGCTTATTCTAAACTTACAGGACCACTGTCAGACATTCTCCTTCTCAACTTTCAAAAAAGAATGTTGGAGGTAAAAATGCCCCTGAATCCACTACTACGATCAGCCAATTACATATCTGAATCTTCTAACAATACAAGGGTTAATAAGAATATGAGTACCATTAGCTAAAAGACTCTGGCAGATTCTCGGTAGAACACTATCCATCAGGAAAGCATGTTTTATAATTAAAATCAGCGTATTAAGGTAAAAA
>JAKSZP010015236.1:0-31146 GCA_022478985.1 Massospora cicadina | reverse complement strand
ATGTATCATACAGCGTCATGGCTGCCCACAGTTTATCCTTACTGACAATGGAACCAACTTCATCTCCACATTTTACCCAAGCTTAACGAATTAATGGCCATCCGCGGGGTCCTAACAACCCTGTATCACCCTGAGTCCAATGGAATGGTTGAGCGAGTGAATGGGACTCTGGTGAATATACTCCGGAAACTGGTTATGGATAGACCCTCCAATTGGAGTACTCTTCTATCTACCGCGGTATTTGCCTATAATATTAGCTACCATTCGGCCATGGGAAAAAGCCCCTTTCAATTGCTTTATGGGCAGAGCCCTGCTCTGCCTGTGCTGCTATATGCCTGTATAGAGGACACTGGCGGAATGGATCTGCAGCGATATTTAACCACCCTTACAAACACGCTGATTAAGTTACAAACTGAAGCATACTCATTCAGCCTCACCAAGAAAATCAAAACCCAGGCTACAGACCAAGTACGGCAGAGTAGCCTAATGCAGTTCAAAATGGGGATATGGTGTTATTCCACAATCAGTATGGGTTTGGCCAGAAGCACAAACTTGCCAGTATATGAATTGGTCCATTCAAAGTCATAGAGAAGACTGGAGTCGACGCATGCACTATCAAGGATCCTACAATTGGTTGGATCATTAACTGAGTGCATGCAAAGTTCCTCTGTCCTTACAAGCAATAGGAGCCTCATCATCCAGTCAAGGAGGGGGTAATGTTGCGATTCCAATATGACTGGATGATAAGCCCTAAGTCTATATGGCGAAATGAATAGAATCCGTTGTAATCGAACTAGTAATGGTAATCTAAGCGCTTCAAAATGAGGCGATATTGGGATTGTTGGGAAATTGGTCAAATAGGGCAATGCGGCGATATCAACATTTGATAAAAGGGTTTTGGATCGCCTAAAATCAATATAATAAATAATTAAAGAATAATAAGCCGAAACCAATGAAAAAGATGGCGACATGAATAAACTAAGTAGAAGAGTCAGTACCAACAGAGTCCGCTGGGATATCAGTGAAATGAGGGGACTGGAGAAGTAGTCTTGAGTTAAGTGAAGAAAGGAAGAAATAGAAAAAGGAGCGGATGAAGGAAGGATCCACTGAAAATATATTTTTAATAAAGACGTGATTGGGGAATTGCTCCCATGTTTAATATAACTATTAAGTGTTTACAAGTGTATTGAGGAACCGGCAATTATCATATTAATCATTCTAATTGTTCAATGGGGGAAACCCTGTGTAAAAAACCTTTAGCAGGTACATATCAAATAACTGAGATTCAACACTCATCACAGCCGCAGCAGCAGGGCTGATAGTAGCAGCTGATAGGGGTACATTAGTCAATAGATTGGGTAAGTGGAACACATTCACCTCCACACAATTATCAGAACTAGAATCTAAGGTATCAGCTTGATTAAGGTCATGTATACATTCTAAGCAACATTATTTAAATCTTGGCGGAGTTGCTTTACTATGCTAGCAAAGTTCTGCCATTCCACTATAATTTTTGTTCAGCCTTCTTCTGTTGCAGGGCAGACTTATCCAACTGAGAATGTAAATTTCAGATTTCAAGCTTTATTACTGAACCAAACTTTGTAAACTATTCAGCTTCTGCCAAAGATCGGCACTAGTAACTGCCTCATCTATTGATAAAGCAAGGCCGCTAAGGAAGCGCAGAGACTTAGGGTTTTCTCATTGAATTATAATGAATTAGCAAAAAGGCCCTTGAGACTAACAATCAATAGACCCTCCCAATAATTGGGTTCATCATAAGGGTTATACAGCAGGTCATACCAGAAATTGTCATCTGAGTATGGCATTCTTAATTTTTATAGCAGAAAACATGGTACCAAAATTGGCTCCAGTAGTGAGCACCAAATGTTGTAATTGGCTCTGAGGCTCAACTTCCACCAAAAAGGTCAGTATCTTTTATAATAAAATAAGGGAAATTGTATGGAGATAGTAGGCCTTTAAAAAGGAGAGTAAAATTTTATTGTCTATGTCTATTATGCAGCTTATATAAGCTAGTTGTAATAATAGATCCCTCTCAGTTTTACATCATCATTATAATAGACTACATAATAGATTATCAAGCAGTGTATAGTTATTCTTGAATATGGTAGAAATCAATGGCTTGGAATTTTGGGGACAAAAACATAAATAATGTTTTATGCCGGAGGGGCAAGGGAGAAATATAATAATAAGGGATTTAATTTATGTCGCTGTAAAGCCTCATAAAATTATAGTAAGTGATATGAGGGATATTGTCAGTGGTGTGGTAAGAATTCGACTCATGGTAACTATCATTATCATGGCCCAGAGTAAAATCAAATGTAATTTAATCCTAATTATTAAAACTACATATAAAATTGGGTGCATGGGCAAGGTTTCCGCCATAATATAACGTGGCTTTTTAACACTAATGTTGAGGCAATCTTTAATAAGCTAATTCAACAGATTACCCTTAGAAACTAATCCTGATGAATCAAATTCTTTGTCTAAAAGTAAGATCTAAGTAAAATAAATATAAGATATAGAGTTGAATGGACGGTCAAACCAAATCGCAATTGAACTCCAAATCCTGATACCAAAGCCTTTTCAATTTCAAACATATTATGATTAATGTTGAATTTTCTAACCTATGAGGTCTGAATTACATATACAACAACAGTTAGAAAAATTTAGATTGCAACAACACAGGATAGATATCAGCTTTTTTAAAATGAGAATAAGTCTAAACCTTGGTGGAAGAGGATTAGGCTTTCCAATTACCTCTGTAAAAATCATTATATTTTACCATATAGTACTAAAAAAATAATTATATTTTTAACCAGTAGATCAACCAAACTCAGACTCACCCTTAAGGGGAGGGGAATAGGAGGAGGAAGCCAAAGGGTGTATTTTAGTCTGGTGGGTGAACAAGGTCAATTTTACAGACAAAAGGGCTATAATTCCTGGAAGGGCAGTGGCAGTATTATCAGATTTAAGAGTTACCACTTTGGTTTATCAGTTTATACGTGCCCAATTCTGGGTCTGAAAGAAAGTTCTTCTAACAGAAGGTCAGCCTGAGGATCCAGGAGGAAGGTATCAGGGGGCCAGCGGTGCTGGGGTGAGACATAAACTGTGTATGATTTATGTATGACAGGATTGGAGTTTCAAGCAACTGGAGTTCTGATCATGCAGCCCACAAGAGGACAATTAAATTATTAGCCTTTACCTAATGGATGTGTGGAAAGCGTGTCATAATGAGGAAGGGGAGACTGGGTGGATTCACATTAAGGGAGATTGTCGGACATTTGCCTCCTAGGCTCCAGAATAAGAATGTTGTGGGTGAAATTTAGCTGAATAGAGAAAATGTCGGACATTTACAAGTCCATGACAAGGAGGAATTTGAATTTAATATTAATAGTGATTATGTCAGCTAAAAGACCCTGGACGATTCTCAGTGGAACCCCGCAAATTGGGGTAACATGATTTTGACTCCTCACTGGGCAAATAAATCAATAAACAACAGACGGAATATTCTGACCACAAAGCAGACCATGGGGCATCCATTGGATGGTGCTCCCCCAACCATGCCCAGGTCAATTCAAGCACCTAGGTGAGGCCACCCCTTTTATAGGCATGGAAGGGGTCCCCCAGATGAATAATTTTCTTAGATGGGGATTGGCTGAAATACATCAAGTCGTTACCTCATGGCTACTTTTTGGCCAATAGTAATTCTCCATCCATTGTTTCATCAAAGAGATGCAAGTTTGTAAAGCCTCAATAAGCTATAATCACATATAACCTAATTTGTAATCCCCAAGCTATCTGAACGTTGAGCCTTGTTGTTTTAAATATTCCTATCAAACTTTTATTTAACCAAGGCAAGCTGACCAAGGGACGGGCATTACCGAGTATGTGTGGAAAACGAAATAGGTAAAATTGGGCACCCCAAGGTACTCAGGTTACCCCTGTTGCCAGCGGGACTGACAGGTATGGGGGGTTAGTGCACTACTCCGAGGGGGTTTCCCCCACTATGGAGCAGGTGTGAAGGAAGGGGTCCGTGTGGAGGAACCAGAGTGGGAACCACGATTCTATGAGCTCCTGTTGCCTTGGCCTCATATATCCATAGAGCCAGGCTTGGAAGTGCTCCAGTAAGTGGACTAGAAACTGTTGATAACCCCATGGATGGTTGAGACCGTGCCCCTGAACGCATCAAAGGCAATGGTGTGGATTGTCCACATTGCAATGGGTATCATTAGGGAGCGGAGGGTAGATGGGATTGGTGATTCAATCTGAAGCGCGAGGAGGCTCTTTGATATAAAAAATTCATGCTCATTTTGGATCTTAAGCAGGCGCGCGACTTCCTGTCATATGGCTTTGGTTGGGGGCATGTTTCTAGGCGGTGATGTAGGGAGCCCTCCCCTCTCCATACTGCGCAGGTTGCGTGGAGGGAATTGGAGTAGTCCGCCGTCCTATAGGTCCTTCTCAGACAGCGCCAGGCGTTGGCTCTTACCCTCGGCTGTAGGAGTGGGTGGCGCGTCATTCTCCTCACTGTCTTCTGTGTGGTTAAATCGTAGGGGATGTCCAACGCATCTAGGTATTCGATTCTAGTAATGGTTGGGGTCATAGCAAACATGTCTCTCTGGGGGTGCTTTTATGGATTGCTTAATTTAAAGTGGGGGCTGGGTCGTCCCCTTCCCTGCACAGTGCCAGTGTTCTCTACGGTCTATCCCATGCAGTGGATGGTTTGGAGGATACACTTGAAGTGAGGGGGGTTCCATGCGGGTCCATTGCGGTAGGGTGTTAGCAAGGTATGGTAATAGTCTGGGTGGGCTATGTGGGTTGGTTAATTTTAACGCCTGTGCGAAGTTAATTCTCACTGCCCTGGACCAGTGTTGTTGCGGGAGGTCTGAGGCAAGGACTTCCTTTATCCAGGTACCCAGGATGCGGTTTGCGTGGCTCTCAAAATCTATTAGTCCCATGCCTCCGCTTAAGCGTGGGCTAAAGAGTGTTTCCATCCATATGGGAGGATGGGATCTGGGCCACAGCCAGCTCTGGATGAGCGCGCGGATTGATGTTATAAAGTGAGTGATAAGGCGATTGCGTGGGCAGGGTACCATAGTATTGGGAGGATGAGTGAGTTAGCAACTGCTACTCACCCCATTAGTCCTGGGGATCTTCCCTGGAGGGAGGCGACGCGTTTGGATACCCGCTGTAGTAAAATGCTTTCCATTGTCTCATTAGCATATCCCCCTGTTTCCAGCCATATCCCAAGGTGGCGGACAGGAGTGGTGGTGGGAGGTGATGCAAAGGGTAAGATGAGTGGGTTTTTCCTTAGTATGGGGGTATGAGGTTCTGGTTTTGTAGCCCAGTTGTTAGTGTACTTGCCTAAGAGAATGATTTCTATTTTCCTTTTGTTGAGCGATGCGTTGCTCACCATGGAGTATTCCTCTAGGGTGCGTTCCAGCTGTTGGGTATCATTGATGTTAGCTATACCTGCCACACAGTCATCCGTAAAGGCCAGTATCTTGACTGTTGGCTGGCCTTGTGCAGTTATGCCCATGAGGCGTGAGTCAGTTACGCGGAGGAGTGGATCAAAACTGAAATTATACAGTAGTGGGCTGAGGGGGTCCCCTTGTTTGAGCCCTCTGTGTGGTGTGATTTTGTTAGTTAGGAAGCCAGGGCCGCATACAGCCATGGTTGCAAATTCTGTGAGGAGCATCGCCCATTTTATGAATCTGGGTGGGAGTTTGAAAGCGTGTAGGCATTCCTTTAGGTATGGCCAGCTAACGCAGTCATATGCCTTTTCCTATTCTAAGAAGACTAGGGCTCCAGTTGCTTTGGACTGAAATATGTTTGCAACAGGGTGTATGTTGTTCCAGATTGAGCACCCTGGTATAAACCCAAACTGATTGGGTGATAGGACGTCAGAGGCAATTGCGCCTAATTTGGCTGCTAAAATTTTTGTTAGAATTTTATGTCAGTATTGGATAGTGCGATTGGACGCCAGTTGGCCAGGTCCAATCTGTAACCCTTTTTATATAAGGTTATGACATATGATTCATGGCCACCAGGTAGGAGCGTGTTTCCAGCAAGCACTGGTTCATAGACGCCTATAGGAGGGGGGAAATTTGTTGAAAATATTTTTGTAAAATTTGTAGGGTATCTCATCAGGCCCTGGGCATTTCCTATATGGTGCATCGCGGATTGTATCCCAAAGCTCCTCCTGTGTAATTATATTGAGTATATTGTAGTCCGGTAGTGTGCTTTGTATTCCAGCAGTTTATATAAATTTTGTGATTTTTGAGGGTCTGTCAGCATATCGCGGTATAATTCAGTGTAATAGCGGTGTACTTCCGCCTTGACCTCCTCAGGGTCAGTTGCCATGGTGCCGTCGGTCTTGTGGACCTGTGTACACATGGGCTGGTTGCTGCGGGAGTGGAATTGGTAGAAGAAATATGTTGAACATATTTTGCCTTCCTTTATGAACTTACCTTTGTTCGATACTTTGATTCTGTGTTGGTGCTCAAAGATGAGGGTGCTTAGTCAGGCGGATATTTCCGCCCATTTTGCATCCCCAGTTTGGGCTATAACCAGGTCTTGGAGTATTATGCTTGAGGTGGTCCAGTTCCGCCAAGGTACACCTGATTGTGGCTGTATTGGCGGTGTACTTACATGATGCGATATGTTGGGTTTTGTTGATTAGTTTCTTTTTAAAATTTGCCCAAGTTGCAATGGGATCCGAAGTGAATGGGGCTGTGAATTCTTGGTTTGTGGCCTCATGTTCAACCCATTCAGTTATTTTGGTAATTTTATGTTTTCTGGGTGTAACTTTCTCCAGGGCGACACCTGTGCGTGGGTTTGGGTTGGTGATAACTGCACCAAAACAAGTTGGTGGTCAGAAAAATTGCCTTTTTTGTTGTAAATTTGGAAATTCTTGATCATTGGGATTGCGGAACAAGGATGTGATCAATGCAGCTCATTGATATGAGCGTTCCCACGCATATGTTGGGCCCTGTCATGTGGGGAAGGAGTGGTGATCTGGGGGGGAGGGCATCCTGTAGGCCAAGGGATGCCTTCATTGTGCAGAATTTGATGTGTCCCAGTGGGTATCCCCTGGGGTTCAGTCATTGTTCCATGTTGGGGTTATCCTAGCAGTTAAAGTCACCCAACAGGATGGTATCTGGTGGGAGGGTGAGTATTGGAATGGTTTTAAGAAATTGTTTTCTCTCGGCTGCAGTGCACGTGCATAGATGCATGCTATCGAAATTGTTTTCTCTTGGCATGTGATCATGCTACCAGGACGCGGCCGTGAAGGTATGATGAGGAGCTTGTAATTTTTAATTTTTTGTTATTTTGGACGATCACCCCACAGTGAGACGTCCATACTGATTGTGATGGTGCGACCCTGGTTGACCAGGATCCTTCTTCCTCTTGTAGATAGTGGGTTTCTTGGTGGGCAAGATGTCTACAAGAGGTTTTTGCAGGAAGTCCAGCTTTTTGGCTTAGGACATTTGAGCCCTGGCTCCCGCGATGTTTAGCATCCCAATGACACTGAGGTGCCCACGGCGCCTCAGGAGCAGTTGGGAGGGCCCTCTGGCCCTAACCCACCATGGCTCATTATGGCCATGCTCCGCGTTTATACTTCAACTCTCTCAGTGACAATGTCAGTTCCCTTGATCTGACTCAATTTTTCGTGGGAATTGCAGTTTTTGGAATTTGTGTTATCTTTTCCCACATGTAACTCATGATGGTTCAATGCAGGGTGCTGATTGGGTTCTGTAATTTTGGGGTTCAAATTTGGAGAATTGTGCACCGCATTTTCGCCCATATTGCAGCTGAATCGTTCCTCAAAGTGTGCATGATTGATGTCACTTGGTGACTCAGTTGAGTTGTTGTGAAAATCTTCAACCTGGGCATATTGTTATGCTTGGTTGGCTCAGTGTATATCTGAAATGTCCTTTTGAATTTGTTTGGGGTTGATGGATATTTCTGCATGCAAAGCCTCAGCTGCTGCCCACTTGCTGGCTTTTTGTGCCACTTTACATTGTTTATGTGTAACTGGGTCAACGATGGAGTAAAGACCATCTTCACCCCAGTGGAATTGGTGATGGCCATCGGTCATTCTGGTAAACTTTTCATTACTTTCATCCATGGCTTCCCCACAGTAGTCTGCTTCCATTAAGCCTTTCTTCACGGGGAATTCGTGTTCCTTGTGTCCCAATGAACCATAGTGGCTGCATATAGGCGGTGCGCGTTCCAGTGTAACTCAGAATGCGGATGACTGTCCCCCATCTGCAAAGTGAAACTCTGCTGTGTGGGGGATTCTTGATAAGTCATCTTCCTCTTCGGGGAATGGGTTGATCATGGCTATAGCTTTGCCTGTGCACAGGGTTGGCATCAGGCGAAATCATTATAATTTGAGTTGCATAATTTATCCATAGGCTACAAGCCCTTTGCGGGGCTCCTCCTCAATTACCTTACGGGGAAGGTTTGTAGGGAGCAAGTTGAATGAGATGAACAAAGTTTTCACTTTGTTCCATCTGGTGCATGCGGTGTGCACTATTTTTTTGCCCTCGGGAAGGGCAATTTTGACGCAGAGCTTTGCTGTGGCCTCCGCTTCTTTGGCTGTTTCAAAACCAATATTGATCTAGCCACGGCTCATGTTGTTGATGGCGACATATACCATGTGGGGGAAAAGGGAGGGCTGTGCCTCGCATGTTTTCTCCCACAGGGTTGGGGACTCATCCCCAAGGAAGAGTCGGAGCCTGTGCTCCACCTTTGAATGGGGTTGGTTACATTAGATATATATGTATTGATCTTGTTATATATAAAAACCATAAACCCAGATGGTGTCTGAGTTTGTGGTTTTTGGCGGCTTGGGTTTCTGGTCCCCCTCCAGGGCGTTTCTTGCCCTTGGGTGCACCATTTTGCGCACCTCTTGATGCGACGCTCATTCTGGTTGTATTAGATTTATTAAAATCGCCCATCTCTCCTGTGTGCTTATCAAAAATTGCTGTTTGAATCAAATCTTAGTAACTAATGTGATTGTTATGGGAAAGAAAAGCTTCATATTCCTATCAATTTATTATATGGGATTCTCTTTTTACCCCCGCACAGCCCATAATAAAAACCCATAAAGCCAAAAACTACTTTATTTACTTATTTTACTTATCTTCATATATCTGGTGAGATATGCTACTCACCTATATTGTTGGATTCAAGGCTACCAGCTCCAGCGAGCTTCTTTACCAACCCTCAAATCCAACAAGTGGCTCTCACTACAGGGGGCCCTGTACACCACAAAAAGGCTATAATAATGGAGGCTGTTGGAAGTGGTAACCCTTCTAGCCTTTCCACTGATTTCAACCTCTGGCTAAGACTTATGGAACAACAGCTAGCCAGTGCTTTGTCTCGCCTTAAAACGGCTCGAGCAGCACCCATTTCAATGTCCAGCTATACAAAAACCCCCTCTATAAGACAATTTCACACCTGGCGAGGACAGTATTGCCTCCTTCCTTTATGTTTATAAATCTGCGATGGAAGGAGCAACTGACCAACAAATGTCCAGTACATTTTTCCCTGCTTAAATGGTTTAGCTCAAGAAATAATGGTCATTACCATGATCAACCTCAGCACTTGGGCTGAGGTTAAGCAAGCGTTTCTTGATAAATTTGGCTCCAAACAGATTTTGCAACGAAAGAAACAGGCCTTTATGTGCCTTAGTTTTCAAGAGGGAGAATCGATTCCCTCCTTTGTTGAGCGCTTCAATACAAAAGCTCATCCTCTGTTGCTTGCCAAATTTCTCCCTCTTAATGATGCAATTGCAGCTATCTTGGCTGGCTTAGCATCTCATCCCTCCTTGGTGATGCATCTCTCTTCCATAAAGTGAACTTTCACAATTGTACAAGATATCAAGGAGGCCCTATTAGCAGTTGCTGATATCTATGAGCTTGACCTTGCCCAAGGGTGTTTGAGTCAAGCCACTACGCAACTAATTTATCTTCTACTACAGCTGTTATCCTTTAAATACCTGTTCTTGCGAAGTTGCCAGAACAAAAGGTTATTCCTTCCTATATAGAAAAGCAGATGGTAATGGCTGTGACAGGAAAGTGCTCCCTTTCATCTTCCGTTCAAAATGCACAGTTGGCAAAAGCAGTCTTCCCATTGCCTTGTCTCTCTTCTTCTTCAGAGCGGCCTTCCCCAGTGGTTTCAAATCCAGCTCTTCAGCCTAATCCCCTTTCCCGAGTTCTAAACACATCCACTAAGAATGGGTTAAATGACCAGATCACAAAAGCTAAACTTCCCGTTTAACATAAGCTCCCAGACACTGAACTACCCAAAGCTGTTGAAGCTAAAGTATCTGCCTCTCCAGTGCTATCTCCCTCGACCTCTCATCCAGATAACTCTATTCTGAAGCCTATCTCCTTAATACAGCACCAACCCCCTGCTTTAAAGGTCAAAACTCAAGCTGTGGCAGCTCCAATGCCTCCCCCAAAAGTTAAAAGGTGGAGGAACAACCCCAGGACTTATCATTCCATAAGGGAAGGCTGTAACCTACCCCACCTCCTATGGGCCCCCTAACCTGTATTGATAGCCCCTCTAATGACGAGTCAGAGGGGGGTGATAAAGATGTTGGTCATTAAGTTTTAGGAGCCCCAGGTGAAGTGGAGGTGCCTGATTGATTGAACCTGGAAAGATTAAATTGGGCTAAGATTCCTCGTCATACTTATCTTTGACAAGTGATAAAGCGGTCTCAATATTATTGACACTGCTAGTGACGCGGATCAGCTCATTGCAACGTTTCTCCAATCTACCCAAAGTGTGCTTACCATGCAGAATATCAAGGAGAAATACCCTGAAACTGTAAAACGCCTTGCCTCCACTTTTCATCTAAAAGATGTACTTGCTCTTTCCCCCTCCTTGGGTGGTACTTTAATTGAAGTGGAGGTTGTTGTTAATGGAGTGCGGGTTAAAGCTATTCTTGACACTGGGTCCCAAGTGAACGTCGTTTCAACAAAGCTCATAAGAAAAGTTAAGCTGGCCCCTGACCTTGACTACACTCAAAAGTTTAGAATAGCGGGACCAAACAATACCCGCGCCATTGGATCCTACTCTTCTCTGCCCATACAGTTTGGGAAGCTTCTCTTGTCGGCTTCAGTAGTGGCTTTGACTGATAATACCTATGAATTACTCATTAGAACCCAAATTTATGCTCGAATAAGAAGGTGTTATTTACTCAAAGCAGGACTATCTCTCCCTACTTAACTATGAGGTTCCTCTGATTCTGTCTAATGATGAGCTCAATAAAAAGGATTATGTTTGCACAGTTGAGTATCCCTCCTCCGCTTTATCCCTGCATTACACTATGTCAGAACAGCATACAAAACTGTTGCCTCCCTCAGTGGATGCCTGAGAGGGTATCCCTTTCTACACGTCTGAAGAGGTGGTCATTAAGGCTTGGGAACAAAGGGTAGTTGACATGAAGATTAACATTTAAATTCCCCACAATTGCCTAGTGCACCTCATCAGCATAGATGGAGTTAGACCTTTTGAGCCCAGAGTTTTGCCAAGTGTGTTAGATCCTGCCTATCATCGGCCTATTAACCTTTTTCTGGGGAATCTCACCAAGAAGAATATGGTGACAAAAAAGCATCAGGAGATTGGAAGAGGCCTGCTTATACCCATTGAGGACATCAAGCAAGTCCACTGTATCAGGTCTATGGCAGATATGTGCTTACCTGCTGACCCCTTATATGCACCCTACCTTCTTTTCAGATCTCTGATGAATTAACCCCAGCTGAGTTGGAAAAGGTCCACTCTTTACTCGAGGCTTACAGTGACATTTTCTCCAAATCTGACAATGACTATGGTCATATGAAAGAGTGGATGCATACTATTGATGTTGGTGGTGCTAAACCTGTTCACTATAAGCCCTATCATAAATCAAAAGTTGAGGAGCTACAGATGTGGACGTTGCTCAAACAGCTGCTGGATGCAGGATCGCTGGTGCAGTCACAAAGCCCTTGGTCCTCCCCACTTTTATTAATAAAGAAGAAAATGGAGGTCATTGGGTTGTGATGCGCTACCACAAGTTAAACAACCTCACCAAGAAGGATAGTTACCCTATCCCTTGTATTGATGACGCTCTGGCTCAACTCTCTTGGTCTAATTATAACTCCGCCATGGACCTGGCTATCAGTTATTGGCAAATGGACCTTTCTCCACAAAACTAGGAGAAATGTGCTCTTATTTGCAGTGAGGGTCTCTTCCAACCTACCCCTCTACTGCAAGGGCTGTGCAACGCACCTGCCACTTTCCAGCGAGCAATGGATCATATCACGCAGGATCTAAAATTAAACTGTGTCATCATCTACCTCGATGATATTATAGTCTTCTCTAAGACTTTCAATAAACACCTCGCACATCTAAAGGAGGAGTTTCAGCGCTTGTGGTCTTCTAATATCAAATTGAAGCCCTCTAAATGCACACTTTTCCAGAGGAAGTTGGATCTCCTTGGACATGCTATCTCCCAAGATGGGATACAACCGCTTCAAGATAAAGTTGAAGCAATATCCAAGATGTTTGAGCCCAAAACCCTCCGTGACATCCAGGTATCCTTGGGTATGATGGGGTATTACCATCAATTTATACCAAAATTCGCGCAGTTCAGTGAGCCCCTTGTACGGCTCTTAACTAAGAACACCCCTTTTCATTGGGGTGTTGAACAAAAAGCCGTATTTGAGACCATGAAGGCGCTGTTACAAAAACGACCAATACTCCGCCACCCTGACTATAGCAAACCCTTCATGTTGTTCACGGATGCCTCTAACTACGTTGTTGGAGCAATCTTAGCTCAGTTGGATGAGCATGGAGTCAATCATCCCATATCTTACTTTAGCAAAAAGTTTTAAAAGCTGAGCGTAATTATATCATCACGGATAAGGAGTGCTTGGATGTCAAACACTACCGCCCATTCCTATATGGGACTTCCTTCAAGTAATCATGGAACACGCTTCATTGAAGTAGTTGCAGAATATGAAAGATCCCACTGGGCGGTGGGCTCGCTGTGCTCTTAAGCTCCAGTATTATGATATGATCATTGAGCATCGAGCTGGGACACGATATATAAACGTTGATGGGCTGACACGGCTGCCTGTCCTTCACATTGACAATAGCGAAGCTGAGCGGTTCTATGACCTCCTAATGACTCCTGACGCATGGGCTGATGAAGATGAACCAGTACAGAAGATTCTCGCTCGACACTCCCACATTATGAAGGTGGAAAATGGAAAATTGTAGAATAAAGTAGTTGTAAATTGGTTTCCCTATCTCTGGCCATCTGAGCAAGTGCCTGTCATTTTAGAGTCTCACACTTTCATGGAGCATGGCGGAGTACACAAAACCTACAAGTGGTAAAAGAGCGGTACTATTGGGAGGGCATCATGGAAACCATAATGGAAGCCTTGGATGCATGCCTGACCTGTAAAAAATAAACCAGCTTCAAGACCTGATATCAGTATCAACCTACAACGCCCCACTAACACTTCAAAACCATAAGTTTGGACGTGGTAGGTCCTCCCCTTCAAACTACAGGTGGAAAACGCTATATCTTGGTTGGTATTAATCATTTCACCAAGTGGGTTGAAGCTGTTGCTCTTCCCGCTCAAACTTTTAAGCTACGGCTACCTTCTTACACCAGTACATCTTCACCCAGCATGGGTGCCCCAGGTCCTTTTATGTGACAATGGGAAAAACTTTACTTTCCAAGTGGTAAAGCTCCTCGCCACTTCTATGGGAGCATAACAACTTTTCTCAGCCCCATATAACTCATCCACAAATGATGCTTTAGAAAGAGTTAATGGGACTCTGGTCTCAATATTACACAAATAACCACTTCTGATCCTCTCCACTGGGATCTTTATTTGCCCAGTGCAAACATGGCCTACTGTATTAGCTACCATCACATCCTCAAGATGTCCCCTTTCTGTGTGTTATATGGGCGAGAACTGGGGGTGCCAGTTCTATTAGCTAAGGATATTTTCTCTGATATGACTGATCTGTAACAAGCCATGAAAAAGTTAGCCCAAAACATCATCCAATTACAATCAGAGGCCATGACTAACTTAGCTAAGACTGTTACCAAAGAAGGCTAAGCCACGAATGAGCTCAGGGCCTCTCTTCCCTCATTTTAAGTATCTGACTTGGTACTCTATTACCATAACCAGATCACTCCAAGAAGTGAAAAACTCGGCTCTATTTTGGAAGGGCCATTCTCAGTCACATTTAAACGAGGGGATGAGTATTCTATCAAATCCCTCTCCTCTGGATTCACCATCAACCAAGTTCATGGCCGCTTCCTTCAGCCCTATTCACCCCAACATTCTTGAGGGGGGTAATGTCGGAAATTTGCCTCTAAGGCTCCAGAATATGAATGTTGTGGGCGAAATTTAGCTAAATAAAGGAAATGTCAAACATTTAAGAGTCCACAACAAGGAGGAATTAAAATTTAATAATAATAATAGTAATTTCATTAGCCAAAAGACCCTGGACAATTCTTGGTGGAACCCCACAAATTGGGGTAACATAATTTTGACTACTTAGAAGGTAAATAAATCAATAAATAATATCAGATTACTCCGAACACAGAGCAGACCATGGGACACACATTGGATGGTGCTTCCCCAACCATGCCCAGGTCCATTCAAGCACCTACGCGGGGCCACCCCCTTTTATAGGCGTGGCAGGGGTCCCTCAGGTGAAATAATTTTCTTGGGTGGGGATTGGCTGAAATACATCAAGTCATTACCTCATGACTACGTTTTGGTCACTAGTGATCTTCCATCCATCGTTTCATCAAAGAAAACAAGTTTGACAAGCTTCATTAGGCTATAATTGCATATTACCTAATTTGGAATTCTCCAAGCTATTTAAACATCAAGCCTCGATGCTTTAAATATTTCTATCAATTTATTATATGGGATTTTCTTTTTACCCCCTTGCGGCCCATAATAAAAAATCATAAAGCCAAAAACCACTTTATTTACTTATTTTATTTATTTTCATATATCTTGTGAGACACAATCCTCACCTATATTGTTGGATTCAAGGCTACCAGCACCAGCGAGCCTTTTTACCAACCCTCAAATTCAACAGGAATCATTTCTCCCACAAAGACCTTTTTTCAGTGCCTTACTCTCCTAAGTCACTGCAAGTGATCCTTTGGAATAATGATTTAGGTGCTTTGGAATACAGGCCTCTGGAACTGAAGATTAGTAGCTTAGGTTGCTTCTGTGAGGGAAGGATCTGGAGACTGAACCCTGAACTCCTAAAGTGGTCTCCATTGCAGGAAATCATGAGGAAGTATATGAGATTGTGGAGAAGCCAAACTGTAGGGAAGCCAGGTGCACCAGTAAAATGGCTGTAAATGAAGGCTGATTAAGATGGCATTTAATTATTTTGGAGGCAGCTAGGGGCCAAGCTTTTGAGTCATGAATCCTTTTTTGTGGAGCTTAAAAAATACATTAGGAAGGCTGAGGTCATGAGGGCATCTGCCTACATGTCCAAGGCTGGACTATATGAGAAATCAAAGGGAGACTTCATAACAGGATCTCCTTAAAAAGTAATTTAAGTGAGATGAGGAATCTTATTGAAATGTGTCCCTTTTCCAAAAGACAGTAGGGCTTTCAGACCCTTAGAAAAGTTTTTGTCATTTTGTGACATGGAAGTTGAAGTGATAGATGTAGTTTACATGGCTGATGAGTCTGTTGCATCTTACTATGAGGACCTACATGGCCCTTCATAGAATGACCAGAGATAACCAAAGTAAACAAAAGCGGACTAGTGACACTGCCAATTGAAACTGAGAAGCTGGTATGTGCTAAGATCTTCAAATTAGAGGTGTCAAATGCCATATACAATTGAAAGAATGGAAAGGCTCCTGGGGAGGATGAGGTGATCCATGAACTCTACAAGTTCTTTTAGCAGAAATGTCTGAGATTCTTGATAAGCTCTACAATCAACTCCTAGTCTCCAATACTACTGAACCTGCGTTTTTGAAAGGCATGGTGGTGTTATATAAGAAGAGCGATCCTACCCTCTTAAAGAACTATTGACCTTTGACTTTATTCAATGTTGACCATAAGATCTTGATGAAGATTTTAACTAATCTACTAAAGGGGGTAGTGACAGTAGTTTTTGGGAAAGAAAAGAATGGGTTTATCCCAGGAAGGTTGATTACTGACAAAACTGATACTGCTGCACCCTATAGAAGTGTGGGAAGTAAACAGTACGACCAGAGGGGGTGGCTACTGTTTCTTTATCAAGAGAAGACGTATTATTGGGTAAATCATGCATTTTTTTAAAAGTATTGTGCAGAGTTGTAATCAAAGGGCGCTTGTTGAGACTGCTTAAAGAAATTTATAGAGAAGCCTCATCAGTTTTTAATATCAATTGGGTCCTCTCACACCCTCCTAAGGTGTAAAGGGGCGCGCGTCAGGGAGACCCTCAATCTCTCTTGTTAATCATTATTGCAATAGAGACCCTTTCAGTGGCTCTCAAGAAGTCAGACCGGAAGAAATTTATAATTAACGGGCATAAGTATTCTCACTCAATGTTTTCAGATGAAACTTGGATTTCTCTTTCATTAGAGGATGAGGAGAAGGTGGTGATGAACATTCTGAAGATGTACCAGAGCGCAAGCAATGCAAAGGTCAATCTGTCAAAATCTAGGGCAAGGCTCATTAGTGAACCACCGACGTTTGATGTGGAACCAAAGAACTCAATCTCCTGAATGGCAACAGGAAAGGAGTTTATGTAACTTAGGAGCCAATCCCTTGGCGGGCATCGCCACACAAAATATGGCTTAAACTTGAAAACGGCCTTAGGAAAGCGTTTTGGAAGTGGCAATGGCATAACTATTCTTATCACAGTAGAACCATTGTCATGAACACTTTTATCCTTTCCAGACTTTGGTACATTACCGGATATATTCCACTGCTGGCATCTACCATAAGAAGAGTAAATATCCCAGTTTACAAGTTCATCTAGTGAGGTCAAGAATAAAAAACAGTTGTGAAAACTTTTGTCAGGAGGAGAAGGGGGGTATTGGTTGATTAATCTTGAGATAACAGTTAAAGTACTACAGTTAAAGTGGATAGCACAGGTCAGCAGAGAGGGAAATTCACGATTTGGTTTCCAATAGTGAAGGAATACCTCGCTAAGGCTTGCAAAGGTCAGAACTACAAGGACATAGGTGTCAGCTGGGGCATCAATCAATGAAGTATATGTACTTGAAAAAAATACCAGGCTACTCAAAAGATTACTTTAGAGCTTTGGCAGCAACAACGGGAGATTAGAGGGTAGAGAGTGGTCAAATGAAAGGATCAGGGCAATTCCCTATTGAAAGAAGCTTGTATACTGGGTATGAATCCTCCTCTGTACAAGGCCTTCAAGCACTTTATGGGACATTTCAATGGGGTAAACTCCTTGATGGTGATGGCCAGAGTGTGTTTAGAGTGGAAGCAGCAAATGATGTTGCCAGTGACTCCAAGGTGCTGGTAAGGAAGGCATGAGATGTTGTTGAAGCAACTAAACTTCCTTCTTCCTGGATTGAAGCAATTCCTTCTCTGGCTGCATTAGAGGATGGGGAAGCCTGGTCATAAGGTCGTGGAGGGAAGGATTGGTGGGTGTTCCTATGAGGATAAGAAGGCTGAAGGTACCCCAGGTGGGAAGCCTCTTCGTCCTTTAAGATTAGATAAAGGTGGGAGGTGGCGGTGGTGTCTACCTCTCAAAGCTCACATCGCCAGTTCTGGGATCTACAAGACAGAGAGCTTTGTCCTACGTTCTTGATTAAGACCTTTTGTAGAAAGCAACAGGCCTGATGGGCCTGTGGGGAGGAGGGTTAAAGGGATGCTGGTGTATACCTGTTCAAAGCCTTCTCTTCAATTCATTAGCAGCACCTGGTCACTGGGAGACTATGCTCAAGTAAAGTACTCATAAGGAGGAAGAATTTCTATATTCCTGTAAGGTATGTGGAGGGGAAGAGATGGTCTAACACATTTTCACAGAGTGCCTAGCACCGGAGACTGTGTATAGAATTGTTCTACTATGGTGTGAATCATTTTAACCAAGGTGTAAGTTATCCTCTAGTCAATTAGCATGGCCAGAGATCCTTATTGCGTATGCTTCTTTATTTCTGACTAAAGACAAGTAGGGGTTCAGGGTTTGGTTCATAATATGGGGGAAGTAATGCATGGTCTATGGCTTTCCAGAAACAAGCGTTGCTTTCCTAGAAGGAATCCAAGCAATGATCTCCTTGACCATAGTCAAGAGTTGGCTGATATAGCTATAGAAAGCTATGACAATCCTTTTTCTCAATTAAGCCTAAATGGAGGTCAGTCTGGTCTCATACCTCGCAATAAGGAACAGGAGTCATAACACTGAACTGGTTGGGTAGCCTTCACTAACTGGTATACCAAACAGTAAAGGATATGTCAGTTTTGGGGTGGAGTGATCCACACCACTTGTTACAGTTTTAGTATGCTCACATAAGCCAACTTATTTAATTATAATATCATCTGCTTAACCGATAGGATGTTCACCTTAGTGGATGTGTGTTATCATAAGAGATGATAACAAATGTTGGTAGGTATACTTAGCGGAAAATTAACTAATCTTCCAGGATTTGATTTCACCGGACTACTAATGTTTTGTTGGGAATGATCCCAGACAATTAACAAGTGATTCAATAGTAGATTAATATTGATTAATTATATTGTAAGATTTGATTGGAGTTTATCACTAATTGACCAAGATATCTATTAGTTGCTGGATATTGATAATGCTTCTGATAACAACTTGAATGTTAACCTTTTAGGTAACGTGTTTTCTATTAATGAGTAAAAGATTTCATTGCTTAAGCAGTTGCTAGCCTAATAAGGATAATATGCTGGGGTTGAGCGAAGGCGTTGGGACAAATTATTTGATTTAACACATAAGAGGTCACATTTCTAGTTAGTGGCGGAACCTGACTAGAAAGATGAGGAAGATCATTGTTTGGTGAGATATCAGAGGGCTAATCTATCAGTGATGGCTGCCATTTTCAAATTGGGCACCAATGAAAAGCATTGGGCACCAGATTTCCCTATATATCCCCTTATTTCTTATTAAATGATACAGATTAAGATCAGACTTGAAGATACCTTAAGATTAAAATAAAATTTATAATAATTTTCAACTGTCATACATTTAGTGTATATTTTACTTCTGGGATTAGAGTTAAAGAATAGTATTCTTGGTCTATTTATTACAGTTAGATATTAACCAGATAAATTCTTTCAATGATTAATTATAATTTGGGATGAAATAGGCCATATCCTGGCAGAATGGCTTATTGACTGAATTTCATATAATTAGTTGATTGCTAGGTAGTTGCTCCCCAAATTGGGTTGAGCTGAATCCAAGTATTCCGCCAAGTTTGGAAGTAGTATTTAGCGGAGCCAATTGCTGGCCCAAATTGGTATAAGGATCACCAACGACTAATAGCCAAGGAGGATTCATTAAGTTTATTTAATTAAATGACAGCGAACCTGATGAATTTGAGTTTGAGGCGACCAAGGTGGTTTCTGGTCGTCATATTTATTAAATTAACTATCACCTGAATAAGGCGATTCCCAATCAACTGACTATGATGAGTCAAAGCACATGATAGCATGAAGCCAAGATGTCCCAAGTTACCTAATTGGCTGGAGATGTTTCCAGCGCAAAATAATCAAATTTAAGGTCAAATCTAAACTTGATGTTATTTTATATTAATCACTTGTATGTCTCACCAGCGACTTAAGGCCAAGGATGAGCCAAAACTAACAATAGGTCAGGGAAGGATGGGGTGAGAGGGTCAACACCAGGGAAAGAGAGTAGCGCAATGGAAGTCTGAAAGAGTGGTTGGTTGGAAGAACCAGTGGAAAGCTAATATTTGCAGTGGCGCAGTAGCCCTTTTATAAATACTATAAATACCAGGCGCTTCCCTTTCAATAAATATCTCCCTTTTCCTAATATACCTTTTGATTTAAGTTTATTATTTATTTCGTTGGTTAGGGTTAGGCTAGGTGATCCACAAATGGTGTGGGTGACATGCCAAGGGGTCAGCCAGTGCTGGCCCCAACGTCTAAGGCAAAATGGCAAGGGCTGACCAGTCTTCATACTGGTTGGCCTGCCAACTATCAGAGCCCACGTTCGATTTTCTGACAACTACTATCAGGAACTCTGCTCCTCCTGCATCAAGAGAGGAAGAGAAAACATCTGAACCTAATAGTATGCTAAGTTCCAACGTAAAGAAGAGCCATATGGAGAGATTCCCTTGTTTTCCAGTAGTTCCTTTAACAATTATAAGTAATAGCATTAGCACAAGTCTAGCATTGGAGTCATTACTCAAGTTGGTTTTAGAAATTTAAACTAGGGAAATAGTCTCTATACTATTGTTAACCCATTCAACTATTATCACCAAATTACAACGCATACATCAGAACTTTGCACTATACTTGAGAGCTATAGCGAGCAGAACAGCTCAAAAGTAAATTTTGTGCTCACTAAAGGGGTAGTTGAGTTTTCAAGCTAAACATAATTAATAACGTATCCGCACAATGTTATTCAAGAACAAACTTGGGAAGCTGTGGACGGAATTAGAACCATTAATAAGTCTGTGCTAAACTTGGATTCACAAGCTGATCTCTATACTTTGGTTGAGTGAGTGATGAAAAATGAGGAGAAAATTTAACAAGTTGGAGAAGTCAATAATGATCTATATGGAAAGGTACCTCATTGAAGAGTTAGGAGACAATAATCAAGGAGTTATTATTTTGCAAAATTTAAATGAGAAGCAGATGGAAAAAACTTCTTTCAGATTCAGGGAGATATAGAACAGATGTTAGATGCTTAATAAAGCCTAAAAAACAAGTGTGGTTGTTCCCAGATGTAGGAAAATAAAGCTAATAACATGACACATAAAAATCTAAATTAGGAAAGTACAAACTCTGGCAATATAACTGGATATTTTACTGCAATTTCAGAAATGGATCCCAAAGATACACCTATTTTTATAGGTTGCTGAGCAGGAATCTCCCGTCACTGTAGAGACCAAAGAATTTTAGAGTATGCAAAAATACCTATATATCACCAGGATAATGCACTAGCATTTTCCACTTATTTATAATGATGATGTCAGATATGGCGACTGACAAAAAGCAGTAATTGTGATGAACTGCTTAGACACTGACTGTCAAAACCTGGTTTTGCCCCATCTCAATGGGGATAATTGGATGTACAGCGACGACAAAGAAGCTATAATGACTGTGGTTAATAGTTTTAAGCGATTGGACAACTGTAAACAGGAGTTTATGGGATTACAGTTCAGAAAAGACAAAACATTGGCTGCTTTCACTGACCAATTTTACCAAGAATTGCAGATCCTAGCTGGTGCAAAAGTAAAGTCAGATTTTGATGCACTTATAGTAATGCAAGCGGCGTTTCAGCCCTACAGAGATTTTCACCATAATATGGTGTCAGCGCTCGCAAAATCAAAAATCCACATCACAGATGCTGGAATATCTCAAGAAGTTAGAAGCCACATTTGAAGCCCCTAATAGAACCTTCAAAGAAAATTCTGCCAGAACTCAGAATACTTGAACTTTTATGTGCTTAACAAGGAACAACAGAATCAGGTCATAAAAGGAAATTAGCCCAAGGGACCAAAATGAGGGGATAAAACTAAAATCCGCTGCCACCATTATGGAAAACCTGGGCATTTAGCTACTCAATGTTTGTATAAGAATCCTAAAGAGAAAGTTAATATGGTACAGACTAAAAAAGGAAACTAGTCAAGATTTAGAAAAAGGACCAGCAGCCTAGATATGAAACAATCTAGCACTGTGATCAAACTTGTTCCCTCTGATATATTTAAAGTGACCTGGTTATCTCCATGATATTTGTAGATGATAACACTTAATCTGCTCTACAAGGTGGTTAATTTTGATGAAAATGCAATTGCTCAATCAAAGAAAAAGGGGATAGACCCCAATATCATGAAAGAAGTTACTCAGCCATATTCTCATCAGTTGGCGGAAAGATCTGAACCATCATTGGCATGGAAGATCTACTCAAGACAAGACTTGAAGAGTGAATGATTCTCTCCAATTTAATGTGATCAAGGAATCTTCTCCTGATTTGTCTACTAAAATAATCATACTCTAGTTTCAGCAGGTAATGCCACGATTCACTCAGTAGACTTTATTACAATACTTTGAGTGTAAATATGTGGACAGTATAGTCAATTGAGTATGAATACAGGCAATAATTGACAGTGGAGCGCTCATTAATACCGTTTTGACCAAGTTGGTGAAGTAAATGAAGATTTTTCTGGATTTAGAGCACCAGAAAGAATATAAACCCAGCAGACTAGTTACCACAAACTCTTGTGAAACATACAGCGCACTATACCTTTGGCTCATATATCTGGTGGTAACATCTTCCGCCATAATGTTGGCTAATTAGAATTATTGACATAAACATCAGGATTTCTTTTCTGATAAAGTATGGTGTCAAATGCAATTTAAAAAAAGATACCTGAAAATTTTAGAGCAAACCCTACCCTTAGTATATTAGCAGGTAGGAGAAACTCTACTTTCAACGAAGGATAACTTTGTAAATTTAATTTACAATGACAGCATAATTCCCATCCAGTACAAGGTGGTTGGAAAAAATAGAAAAATTTTGAAGGAGTTTTTCAAAATTCGTGAGATACCGTTGAGGATGAATTTAACAAATACTATTCTGCTGATAATGTAAATAATAGTTAACACAGGGTTAATACTAGAAATCCTGGAACAATTCTATGGAGAAGTTGTTGCCACATGGAGTAAATAAAGACTGGAGCCTTGGGTAGTGTTAGGATTATAATGCCAGGACATGGCAAAATACAAGTGCTACTGGCCAATCTGAGAAAAAGCTTGATTAAAGTGGTGAAAAATCAGGTCATCTCAATTGCGCATTTGTTCCTGACAGAAGAAGTTAGAGAGTTCTAAGACTTTGGAACGTTAACAGATTGGAGATTACAAGTGGATGCTGCTGGAAGCGTTAACTTACTTGTCAAATGTGAGCAGCTGACTGAGTTATCAGAAAAACAACAAAAAGAAGTACTACGACTATTCAAGAAATAATTGGTGATATTTGCCCAGGAAAACTTTGGCCTTGGATGTACTAAAAATGTGATCCATAAGGTCAACACCGGGGAATATCTGTCAGTATAGTGTGTCAGACATTTACTTTTGCAGACTAGAAATCAGAATGCTATAGGTCAAGTTCTGCTGAAAAAGGGAAATGTCAGCCATTTGCAATATTCTGATGCTGTTAAGAGTTTATTTAATTATAACAAAAATGCAAAAATTGATGAATTTGGCCAAAAGTCCCTGGCCAATTCTCAGTGGAACCCCATTAATCAGGGAATCACCAGTTCGAAACCCATATGGGCACTAGTAAAATAGTGGATTGGATTTCTCTGACCTCACCACAGAACACAGGGGAATCAATGGAAGTCACTCCCCTGACCCCAGCGAAGTCCTTCAACGCACCTGTTCGGGGACCCCCTTTTATAGGCTTGGTGGGGTCCCAAGGTGCAAGAAATTTATCAGGTGCTGATTGGCTCATGTTTATAAAAACGTTACCTCATGGGTACATTTGGGCCATTCAGAATTCCTCTTACTTTGCTCCGCTGCCCTGATGAAAGTTCCCAAATAATAATACATTATTCTTGCATATTTCCTAATTCAGAATCATGCAGGCTATTCCAAACATATTCCCAATTTTCCCTCAACCTTTTGAAATTACTTAAATACTAGATAATCGGATGTTGAGGATCATCATTTTCCCTTTATCATGCCTATAATAAAAATCGTAAAAACCAATTTTTATTAGCGCTTCATCTTAAATTTATATTTATTATAAAAAATTTTTGGAAACCATCCGGCGTATAGCACCAACAAGCAAAAAACAGCTGGTTTCCCAAATAGTGTGACATGTCCACCAGTCCAGGAAATAAAGCAGTAGTCAGTGAAGAAATCCAAAAACTGTTTTAGCAGGGGCTCCTCATACTGTTGTTTAGTCCATGGGTGAGTCAATCCTTATTGTAAAGAAAAAGGATGGATCATATTGGTTGGTAATTGATTACCACCTGTTGAATAATCACCAAGAAGGATTAATATCTGCTGCTGAGGATCATTGATGCACTTGATCACATAGGGAAAACCAAGTATCTTTTGGCAATGTATTTGATCTTGGGATATTGGCAGATAGACCTTCTTAAATAATGTCAAGAGAAATGTGCAATAATCACTGCACAAGGATTGTATCAGCTGACAAGAATGCACCAAGGATTGTGTAACACACTGGCTACTTTTCAGAGGGCAATGGATTCTATCCTATGTGATATATTGTTGTCTTGCGTTTTAGTGTACTTATATACTTCAAAGTTTCCAGCAGGACATTCATTGATCAACTTGAGCACTTGGAGGAAGTGTTCAAACACCTAGCAATGGCAAGTTTAAAATCATTCCAAGGAAATTCATTTCTTTAGAAAAGAGCTTGAATATAGGGTTTGTGATAAATTTCAGAGGATTGCAACTACAACCACAGAAGATAATGGCCATCAAGCGGATTTAAATTTTGTAAAGTGTTTGGGACAGACAAGTCTTTCTTGTTATGGTCGGTATTATTTCTAATTTATCAAAGATTTTTCTGGAATCACCAAACCATTATTTTGCCGTTATAGGATTCAAAAAAGAATTTATGTGGAATTAGGAGGCCCAAGAAGCATTTATTAAACTAATAATATATAATGATTAAGCATGTTCTGAGATACCCAACTTTCAAACAGGATTAATAATTTAACTGATGCCTCATTAACAGCAATTGACGCTGGTTTACGTCAAGTAGATGACAATGGGGAAAAGCATCTGTTGGCATAGTTTAGTAAAACATTGACACCAGAGGAAAAGAACTACACTGTGACAGAACATGAGTGCCTCAATGAAACTTATGGCTGTAAACAATTTTGAGTGTATATACTTGGGACACACATCAAGGTTGTAAATGATCACTCATCTTTAAGTTGGTTATATAATCTTGAACCAGGGTCAGCATGATGGCTCTGAAAACGCAAGCTTATTACTTTAAATTATACACTGAGCAGGAGCAGAACATTAGAATGATGATGGACTATCAAGATTACCTGCCGTTCAAGTCATGCACCATTAAGTGGATATATTATTTCAATTGAATGCTAGAAGGGAATATTGGGGATGACCCCGCGAAATTCAAACCACACCAAAGAAAGTAAATAGAATATACTGAAATGAAGAACGGACAGCTTTACAAGTTGATTGATTGAAAATAAGTTTTCCCCAAAATTATCAGAATGAGCAGAAATTATTCAGGCCGCTCACAAAGTTGTAGGGCATGATGGCCTAAGAAAAAATGATAGGCCATCTACGCCAGTATTATTTCTGGGAATCAATCAATTATGATGTCACAAATTAACTAGCTTGTTGCATGGAATGTCAACTTTACAAGCCCCATAATAATGTGATGGGATACTGGGCTAGTACACTCTGGGTTTTCTTGTCACACGGTTTCATTAGGCGTGATAGGGCCCCTAAATGATAATACAGGGGGATTAAAGTATATCATAGTTGCAATAAATCATCTGACTTGTTGGGTCGAGATGAAGGCCTTGAGCAGAGTATATGCTACAAGCACGGCGAGATTCATACTGGACTAGGTAGTGTACTGGCAGGGATACCAGCTAGCATTATTAAGTTACAATGGAATTAACTTTACATCCTATGTGATCTTAAGACTAAATGAACTAATGGGAATTTGAAGAATGGTGTATGTTCCCTACCACACAGAAATGAATGGAATGGTAGAAAGAGTCAAGGGAACTCAAGCTGCAACGCTACAAAAATTTATAATTAAGAAAAACTTCCACTTGGGGAGCTTATCTGAGTTCAGTTACCTTTGCTTATATTATCAGTTATTATATTGCAACAGGGAAGATGCGATTTAACTCTTATGTGGATGAAGAGCCTCATTACCATCACTAAAGTATTCAGCAGTGGAATCAGCTTTGGGGATGAGTTCAGAATATTAGTTAACCCCATTGTAAAATATTATTATCAAACTGCAATCACAGGCTTTTGATATGCCATCAAAAAGAAAAATTTAGAGCAAAGAAGACAGACAATAAGAATTGACCAGCGCTGAAAGAGTTTACATGGGTGATAGGGTAGCTATTGCAAACCTCATGAATTGGAAGAAAAAACAAGTTTGACGCCCTATGGCCTGGTCTGTTTGAAATTATTGCCAAGGTGGCAACTGATGCCTATATGCTAAAAACATCATCAAGGATTATATAGTGAACAGGGTCCATACCAAGTACTTATAGTATTAGATTTAAGAGAAGATAATTTTCCGCTGGCGCTTCAAGTCTTTCACTTGTACGCCAGCTCTCATCACTTTCTCTGAGCATCAACTTGCTCGATATGTTGAGGTGAAGGACACCGCTGGCTCATAAATGAAAAAACCCACAACTATACTCCTTATGCCCCATGCCGCTTATGTACCCACCCTAACGCTGTCCTCCATAGTCCACCCAGCTAAAGAGGGCCCCAGACAAAAGTTTCATCAAAGCTTCCTCCCCTTCTGATATGGCATCCTAGGATGTAGCTGAGGTGCCATATTAATTTTTTTATTTCTAATAATTCCTTTGTTTAGCCCGTTTTGCAAATAAAGATGTGTGGAAGCTCCCCTTTTAGATTGGGCACCACTAGTGCTAAAAAAGAAGATAATTGCAATGTTTCTGTGGGATCTTGAATCTACTAGCAAAAAGTTAAGTTTTAGTGTATTGGTTAAGTCTCAAGAGGAGACTGCTGCTTCATATTTTCTGTTTAAGTTCAATACAATGACCTCTGAACCAGAATGTTTGTAAAGCAAAAAGGACCATGAACCTATTTATAATAGGTTAGTTCAATTAAAAATATAAAATATATAAAAGATAAAAAAGGAAATATATATTTTTAACTATTTGATGTGGGTCGACCTTGAGACAATTATACTACTCCGAGAATGTTTTCTAGCCAGTACAGGTTTTGAACTCAAAACCTGCACTAGGGGTGGAAGCAGTTTTACCCGCTTGGCTAACCACCCCTAGAAATATATATGATAATATTGATTTTTATTTATTTTACTGTGATTAAAAGTATCTGACTGTGGTTCCACCTACCATTGTCAAATGATGATAAGGTGATGAATTATGATGGATTTGAAGATCCGCTCTTAACGAAAATGGGAAGCCCAGCCTGAGGAGAGTACAGGAACCAAGAAATTGGTGAAGCCAACTGAGAATAACTTTTTAATCTATGTGGAGTCATAGAAGCCCAAACTGGGAAATAAAGGCTTTTCAGGGATAATATTGGTTAAAAATGATTGAAATAGTCCTGGTATGGCTTGAGGTCATAGAACTGCGCTCTAAGGAGGTGACAGCAAGAAGGAGATGGAGAGGAAACGTGCTAAGAATAAGTACTATGCTGAGATGCTTGAGCAAGGAAAAAGGAGATAAACAGGAGAATAGAATTTAAACCATGCTGGCAGATTCAGGCTGGGAATAAAGCGGCATCTGCCTCCAAAAAGCTATCATTGCTGGATAATTTGGTCAAGAGAGGGATGTGTTAGGATTTTAGTATGCCCACGAGTGCAGATAATTATTTATAATACCATCTGCTTAACCGCTAGGATGTTCACCTTAGAGGATGTGAGCTTTGTAAGAGATTATAATCGTTGGTAGTTATACCTGACAGAATATCAACTAACCCGCCAGGATTTTATTCCTCTGGACTACTAATGTAATGTTGGTAAATGCCCCAGACAATTAACAAGTGATTCAATATTAGATTAAATATTGATAAATTATATTGTAAGATTTAATTGGAGTTTATCACTAATTGACTAAGTTATCTATTAGTTGCTGGGCCTTTATGACGCTTCTGATAACAACTTTCAAGATAACCTCTTAGGTAACATGTTTGATATTAATGAGTAAAAGGTCTCATCACTTAAGCAGTTGCTAGCCTAATATGAGTAATATGCTGGGGTTGAGCAAAGGCGTTGGGACACATTCTTCGATTCAACCCAGAAGAGGTCACATTTCTAGTCAGTGGCGGAATCTGACTAGACAGACGAGGAAGATCATCGTTTGGTTAGATATCAGAGGACTAATTCATCAGCTATGGTTGCCGTTTCCAAATGGGGCGCCAATGGAAGAGTTAGCTGCCGGATTCTCCTATAATTCTATTATTTTTATAGTATAAAGCAGATTGAAATCAGACTTGTAAACTATTATAGATTAATTAACATTACATAATAACTTAGATTATTGTAATTGTAGCATATTTTACTTATTAAATTAGAGTTGAAGGATAGTATCCTTGGTCTATTTATTACTATAAAGAACTCTGCTACTCCTGCATCAAGAGAAGAGAGAGAACCTCTTAACCTATTAGTAGGCTAAGTTCTACCAGAAAAAAGAGTAAGATGTAGTAATTCCCATGTTTTCCAGAAGTACCTTCAAAGATTATAAGGAAGAGCGTTAGCGTCAGTCAAGCATTGGAGATAATAATCAAGTTGTTTGTGTAAATCTCAAATAGGGAGATAGTCTTTATACTATTTTCAACCCATTAAACTTTCAATCAACAATCTATTATAACGAACACATCAGAACCTGTGCACTAGACTTGAGAGCTATAGCGAGCAGCACAGCTCAAAAGTTTATATCACCCATATTCAAGGTTCAGTTATGAGCCTTGATTCATGCAGCCCTAGTGCGACAGGGAAGTACCCTGAGTTTCATCCTGCAGAGTTACTTGCAATGGGAGCCCTTAGAAGCACACAAAATTTTAAAGAGATAAGATTGGTAGGTGACCCAGAGTCAACAATTGCTTATATCTGAAACTTATGTAACAAGGCACCTACACAGGTTACTGTGGTTAGCATTAGGAGGGAATTGAAATGAGTATAAATGGGAATGTACTTTTGACATAGGACAAGAAGGAAAATCAGTAGATATATTTTTACATAAAGGATAGTTTGAAGCTTCATCATGGTTAGCATCTTAAAAATAATTTTAATGTGGTAATATGAACAGAATTAGTTTTAAGCACTTCAGAAATGTCAACACGGGGAGCTTTGCGCATTATGCTGACCCCTCAATTTTTCATCTACAAGTTAAGTCTATCAGTGTTTAAAAATAATATTGAGTCAGCCGCAGTAGGTACAGGTGTGCTTATTCAGATTTATTTACACCTCACATTCCTTCACCACATGTATACAGGTTAAATAGAGTTAGATGAAGAAGTGGGAGCATTCACAAGCGCCTAAGAAATTTCAAAAAGAGCTTTCTAGATATTGAGAATAAAAATGATAGAATGATTCATAGAAGTCATGTGTGATTGGAGGTGAGTTATTTTAGCTAAAGCAGAAATTTAGAGCAGCTATAGAATTGTTGAGGGCAAGTCTGCTGTTAGTTACCAAAATCTATGCTTCATAATAGATTTAGAAGCAAATTCAGCTGTAGTTTATCCTTAACAAATTGTATACTCACAGATACTTATCTCTGATTAGCTAAGATCTGATCACTGCCAAATTTTTCAATTTAGGCATTTTTGAACTGATTCCATGTATTACATTGTCAAAGTTGAAGTAGAGCCACTTCTTGTGTGTTTTAGCTTAGGAAAGAAAGTAGGTGTCTAATCTTTTGTTTATCTTAAAATACCTCAATACCATTTTCATATATATATAGAAATAACACTCCCCTCACCTGGAGTGAATCTGTCTTGAGGGAGACTTGATAATGGGTTCATAAACTGAAGGTATGATATTTATAACCACATAAAGGTCTAAGTAGTATCTGAAAATCTATTCAGAGAGAAGCTAAGGAACATAAATTGAATTGCTATTTTGATGCATGCAATCAATATTGTTTTGTAAGTATGAACTTGAGCCTACAATGGTTTAATAGAAGCTTTTTGGAGTAGTTTTTGTCAAATTATCTCAAGCTCAGTTTTTGAAAAGGTAATAGTAGCTCAGAATTCTTGTTGTTAATTTTCTAAGCTTTTTATTCGCATTTTTTACTAGCAAATCAAGAATCAATCAAGCCACAGAGATAATAGACATTATCCAATCCTTACTTAAGAGCATCCACGGCAAGGTTTGAATTAAATGGCTCACTATTCTTATATATAGTTAACACCTTTTTTATTGATAGCACCAAAATATTGATCAGAGGTATAATTCTTTACCTTATATGATTATCCTCATCTGGAGAGTGAAGGTGAATTGAGGGTCCAGGAGGCCCAATAGATATAAGGGGCCACTGGGGCCAGTAGGCCCTATAGGTCCAAATGGACCAGTTGGTCTAATAAGTCCAGGTGATCCAGTAGATCCAGCTAGCCTGGAAAGTCCTTTGGGGCCACCTGGCCCAGTCAATCCTGTGGTTTCACTAGCCCTATGGGGCCAGTGGGCCCAGGAGGCCCTATTGCATAATGTAAAAATTTGTATCATTAATTCTAATTGAATGATCCAATTTAAAAAGTGTGTTCTCCAATTTCACCAATTCTGGCTAAGAGATCAGATGTGGAAGAGATCAACTGATTAACAGTAAGGTCAGAAAGCAGAGCTTAACTTATTGATTACAATTCTGATGATTTTGTCAAATCTTAAAGCTACCTCCTCAAATAAAGGATTGGCTGCCCAAAATCCAATGTGGACAGCTGGTTTTGACTGATAAAATTTGCTGTCAATTTTCTAAAGTGGCATTGCAGTCATCTTGTACTACTGCAGCGGCAGAGGTATAAAACTAGCACTTTTGTATGCTGTTCTTACAATAAAGAGAATTACCATAAATTTTTTGGTGATAAATCTGCAAAATTTTAAATTTTAAACTTTAAATTATTGCGGGGAAGGCCGACCATGGGACGGACACTTCTGAATATGACTCAGATGAGACAAAACTTAGTACCAGGGGAGGCACCCCAGAGAAGCGATGCTATC
>JAKSZP010015235.1:0-31248 GCA_022478985.1 Massospora cicadina | reverse complement strand
GATTTTCCTGGGGCTTGAGGTAACTCGCCCCAGGAAGCCCTCACTGTTGCAGCCTTCCGCTGTGGGGCTCCTCTTTGGGTAGGGGCCCTCCTCTAGTGGGGGGTAATGTAATGATCAAGATTTGTCTCAATCGTACATCTTGACTCAGATTTTCTTTTCTGAATCTGAGTCAAATCGCTTTAAAATATTTTAGTTTGGTCGTTTTGGGCACTGGGTTGTGCCTTGCCCAAGTTGTAGATTAGGCTCGTGTGAGCCTAATCAATAACTTGGGTGAGGCCCCCAAAGCGCTGCCTTTATAAGGCGTGCCTGCCCATTCCAAAATCACTTTAGATTCTTACCCTAGCTTTATCTTCCTGGGGAGCATTGTCAGTTTCTTCTCAGATGAGCTCTGGTTGGTGGGCCTTTTTATTATCCAGAATAAAAAAGGTCACTTTGGTGTTAGCATACCTCACATACCTGTTGGTCTTTTTTGGTATCCATTTTGAGGAGTTTTTTCAAGGTTGCGTCAGACCAACCACCACTAGAGGACTTTGCATAACCAACCAATAGTAAATGAATGTTTGTTGCTGTTGGTGCCACAAACCTCTCCCTACTTGGTTAGGGTGCTTCAGTTGCTTGTTGGTGCACCAAAGAATTATTTATTTGTTGGCGATCAGAAACTGGGGATTTTCTGATCGTGACACTGCCTAGGGGAAGTTGCCTCTAATATAATCTCCTCTGAGCAATTTGGTTTCATTCCCAAACAGTCTATATGGGACAACATACACACTATAGCCAACGTCTGCCAATCCACGGCTACTGGTGCACTTCTTTCCTAGACCAGCAGAAGGCTTATGATAGGGTCAACATAAATTAACTCAAAGCCTGCCTCCACAAGTTCCACCTCCCCCATTGGTTCATTAATTGGGTGATGTTGCTTACAGAATCCGCCACAATGGCTGTGCGTGGCCTTCCTTCCTCACTGATGTGGTTTACCCTCAAAGGGGCCTCCACCAAGGGGACCCTTTAAACCCACTCTATAGCAACTTCAGCCTCGACCCACTTTTATGAAATGTGAATGCCCGCCTTGCTAGTGTCCATGTGCAAGGCCAAGCAACAGTTAAGATGCTGGAATTTGCTGACGATTGTGTGGTTAGGGTGTCTAAAAACAAAAATGCACGCATGCTAGAGGCTACTAACCAGGACTATTCCTGAGTCAGCAACTCTGCACTTAACACCTCCAAAACTGAAATCATTCTACTAAGCTGGTATCAAGCCTGCTGATCACCGGCACCAGTTACCTGACTGCTTAAGCAGCTAGCTCACAGGTTCGCTTGCCCCCACCCACCCATACCACCCCCTCGTGCTCCTTTTCATGTCAATACCCACTGCTAGTCAGGTACGCCATTTGGGTGTGTGGCTGGAGGTGATAGGTACACCTCATTGGTGATGGAGCAACATATTCTAGACAATGTCACAAAGTGCATATATTCCCTCAGAGCCCACCAGACTACCCTCACAGGCCAGGTTGTGCTTACCAACCCTATGCTCCTGTCCAAAGTCCAGTCTGTGGCCCATGCTATCGCTTTCTCCCCTCTTTATTCACCTCTTTATACGCCCTCCTACAAGGGTGGTTTTGGTTGGGCCACCCACTGCCAGTGCGCTTGGATGTCTTGTTTGATCCTCGCCATTGTGGTGGTATGGGCCTGCTCAACTTTGAGGTACATGCTTCCAAAATACTTGGCACCTGGATCGCTGCAGTCACCAACCCCACACTTCAAGCCAACACTAGTTTTGAACAGCCTGCTCAAAATTTTCCCGCACACTGGGTCTCCACAATCCTACCCACCCCCATTCTCTGCTAAACTATCTGGCCTCTCATCCCTCTGCCATGGACCTGCATGGGACGTTGCCCCACTTCAAACAAATTCTCCTCTCCATGCAGAGCACTGAGTGGAGAATAAGGATCAGCGGTCGCGCCACCCAGAGGGGTCGCCCTACTCACCAAATCAAACAGAAGTTATAGTGAATCGTTTTAAACAACCTGGTACCCCAACGTCCCCACCTCATTGCCGTGTGGACTACCTTGACAAGCTTGACATCCCATACACTTTGGAGACCCATAAGGACATTTGGCAGTACACTCACCATCCTCTTTTAACAACCCCAAATATGAGCCCATGTGTGGAGATGCCTGAGAATAGTGTACCTCATGGCTGAGCGGTCCAATGCCTCTCAATCTTTAAACGTTGTATATGGTCAATACAGATCTTTAGACCTTTGCTTGGAAGATTGCCCACCATTACAAGAGATCTGGCAGGATGTTATGCGCCTCTTTTTCCAGAAGAGTGAGCAGGATTTCAGCCTGTCCATAAACATCTTTGTTCTTTCCATGACCTCCCCTATTCACCCATCACTTCATACCTTAATTGTTGAAATGGCACTATGGACGATCAACACCATTGTCCTTGATGCACTCTCTGGCACTACCCCAACCCTCTGTGTAGCTATGAGTCACTTCCATTCTCACCTTATGGATCACTTTCAAGCTTGGTTGTTTGTCCACCTGCCATCCCGCCAACGCCTGTTGATGTCATCCTAATCCTCATCTGGTTACTCTCGTTGGATCCTTTCCTTCAATTGTGTTCAATTTTTTCCCAAGCCTCCCCTTTCACTCCCCCTCTCTCTTCCACTAGCAGTCCCTCTGGTACTGGAAGTATCTACAGCTCCTCTGGGGTGCCCCTAGTTTTTCTTGGTAATTTGAGGTTGGATTTTATTGAAACTGTCCATCCCATGGTTTGCCTTTCTTAAATAAAATTTAAATATACTAGAGTTCAACTTTATCTCTGCTTGCAAAAATCTGTAATATTGTTTATGTAGGATTATACTATTTATATGGATATTAATATATCATAGGATCTAACAAAAAGATAGTAGATACCAGAAAATTATAAGGATATTACAAAATAACTATATTTTTATGTTAAATTTGATCATTTTTTAGTACATTATAATATATATATATATGACTACAAGTATAGTTTTTGTAAATATCAGAAATACCAGGTTTAGTTTTCACTGGTATGACTAAGATCTTTAATTAAGTTTATGACAATCATTTGATGAAGGTTAACGTTAACTCTCAATCATCAGTATATGTAATTTTATATAATAATTCTTGATATCTTATATGGTCACATATTTGAAAAAAGTTATACTGCTATAAAACCTTTATCATTGTGTGGTTAACTAAGGTGTTAAAAACAAAAGATAATTACTTATATCAAATTTTATAGAAAAGATATACATAATATCACATACAATTTTTCTACTATAGGCAGCTATAAATATTATTTTATTAGTTTTTGAAAGTAAAAAACATAAAAATAAGCAAAGATAAAACTCTTATTATATAGAGATTTATGTACAGGTCTTATAAATTTATACTGACTTACCATTTTGATCTTAAAGAAAATCTAAATACCATAGAAAAATTAAGTTCTAGTTATATACTTTAAGTAACATATTTTAAAGATATAATTAAACAGAGGCTATATATATTCATACTCTAGTAAGTATCATATGATTAACCTATATTATATTATAATGAATGTAGTATATATGATCTATTCATATATATTGGTCTATATAAGAAGTAATCAAGTTATACAAATAAAACATTATTGGTAAACATAAATTTCTATTATACTAATATAATAAAGCAAGTAACAAAAACTATCAGAATACAAAAGTTTCTTATATGTTTTATACATATAAATTCCTTTCTATTAAAAATTTAGGTTAAACAACTTTAAATGTCTTCATACCAGGGCCTATGAATATCTAAAATCTAGTCTGCAACCAGAGAAGTAATTATATATAATTTGATTTAGTCTAAATTTAAGGTTAGGATAACAGTCATGTGTGACAAAAATATAATCTTAGTTATAAGGATATCATACAGAATAACCTTAGTTATTTTAGTTTTAAATTCATCAAATTTTAGCTACATTTAGCATTATATAGTATTACTAAACTTAAGGGTAGTATTTTCTATATCTCATTATGAATCATAGTTTCCTACTAACTGACACCTCAAGCAAATTCCTAGTATATTTTAATGTTTCTAAGATTAGTATCTTTTAAATTTAAGATAAACTTAATATATAGCATTAGAAAAATTACAAACATGAAACATTTCACTGGGACTATTGTTTAATAACAGAGTATAATGCTTGATGGTGAATGATAATATAATACAACCTAATTAGAAATGAGCCATGATAAAAGCAATTAGTCAATAGGTCAGTCAGCGCACTGACCTCAGCTCACTTACCTTTAGAGGATGAAAGCTGCTCAGGGGATCTACTCCACACAGATTAGGCACCAGACAGCCTTTGTTAACGTCACAATCGCTATATCTAAGAAAATCCTTAGATGCTACCCTTGTACATTGATCATTTAGTTAACTTGTTTGCATTCTTGGCAAGCCATTTGACGCCCTTGGACATTCATAAATTATGTTGGCCTTCATGACTCAATGTTAAACCTTTACAGCCTCTTCCTTGGCGTTATCAGCTCTAAGGTATCTTTGACAGAAAGTCTTCTTATGAACAGGTAGTAATACTGGATATTGGATATTACTTTATATTAGTCAATTAAAGATTGGTTACTGGCAATCACTAACTTTATACAACACAAGTTAACCCAAAAAGGATAATTTATTCTATAGAAAGGTTTTTTATTAGAATAAAAACTGAAGTCTTATATACTTCAGGGGGGAATTAAAGATTTGAATAATTAGTAAATTTGTGAAATATTTGGGATTTAGGGTATAAAATTGATTTTTATGATCCTTTAGTAAGATGGCGTCTGAATTCTGCTTTTGTATTCACTCATATGAGCTAATTCCTGTATGCAAAGCTCCATCTTGAGGCAGTTGCTCATGACCCTAGATATTCAGTGTCCTTTGAACTAGGCCTCAATTCTGGGTTCTAGGTCATTGTTGCTTCAGTCAAAATTATTCATTTACATAATATGTTAATATGTGCCTCAAGAGCTGGTTTGTAGCACTTGTGCTCCTGTGATGCGCCTCACATTGTAGCTTTAAGTTGCTCTAGAAATTGGATGGCTGCCTGTTTTGATGACATTATCTTTCAAACTTCTGATGATTTTGCTGGCATAATTCAGTTCACTCTTAGGGCGTCAGTGGTAAAATTTAATTAAAATGGACCACAAAGATATAAAATAGGGTCAAATATCATATGAAAACTGGGTGGCGTCAATGTCCTCATATAGTAAATCTTCTGACTTGACAGGTGTCAGGATTTCGCCAAATTCTCTTATCTCTGAAAATTCCACTCCATCGATTCCCCCAGCATCATCAGAAGGAAAAAGCAATATATCTCAATCTATCAAAGTTAATGATCAATATCATCCTGATCAGTTGATTAAAGATTCAATTGTGCATAGATTAATTCACTTTGATAGATTACAAGCCATTATGAAGCCTATATGTATCCCCTCTTTTTGAGAAATAAAATTTAGGTCAAATTATAACCTGTATTTTTGTTTAATTTTATTGATTTATTTGGAGAATACACTCAGAGTAGCTTCAAGAGAAAACCTGCCCCATTGAAAGTGTAATTAAAAACTTTCAGACTGGTGCTCACTACAGAGGGCGAGGCCATTATTAGTAATCATACCCTTCTCAACGAAATTTATCAACAGCAGGTTCAGCTCAACATTGGGATGTCTGGTTTTATTGATGAACAGTTCACAAAGCGAGTTTAGGAAAGTCAGAGAGAATGGAAAGAGGGTCTTTTACAACTCTCTGAGCATAATCAATCAATAGAGGCGGAAGTTAGAACCCAAATTGTTTAGTTGGAGCAGCTATACTCTAGAATTTAATTTCAGGTTAATGAGGTAGAGAAAACCATGTAATCAATGGGTCCCCCGGGGGTTGAAGGACCTTGTGGACTGCCAGGCGTGGAAGGACCTCAGGGACCCCATGAGAATGTAGGGCCTCATGAGCTTCCAGGCGTGGAAGGACCTCAGGGGCCTCTGGGTGCTGTTGGGCTTTCAGGATCCCTTCAACAAATTGACTTTCTCCTAAGTATGATGGATCGCATGCATGAACAATTCTATAAATTGGCCAAGGAATGTAACTTAATCTCTGATGGAGTACCAATTGATCCCCCTTGTCACTTCCTTCTTTATCTGATGAGTTGATCAATTTGAGTAAATGGGCAAAGGACACTGATATCCTGCTCCATGCTTGTGAATCTAAAGGAGAAATGCATAAAGAAAAGATTGAGACGCTAGAACTCAAGTATAATGCCCAGCAGAAACAGATTTTTGAGCTATCTTGCCGATTAGATGAGAAAGTGGGGTTTACTGAGCTGAATCATCAAATTAGTGAAATTTTTACCAAAGCCGCTGGTCCTTATCCTCAATTTTCTTAAGCGTCAGACTCCAATTTGGATGTTTCCACTCAATCAGAGCAACCCAGAGTACATGTTTTGACCTCTAATGCCCCCATGAGTTTCAAACTGGTATTCAAGGACAAGTACTCCCCGGGGGAAGGCAGCATTATATCCTTCCTCTATCTTTATGAGAAGGCTCTAAGTGAAGCTACAGATCGCCAAAAGATGAACTATTTGCCAAATTGACTTACTTGTTTGTATCAGGATATCATGGTACCCCACTTGATGACTTGTTCTACCTGGTATCAGGTGAAGGAAGCGCTAATTAAAGAATTTTGGAGTGAGCAAACTTTGTCCTCTCAAAAACAGACTTTTATGGGTATTTAGCCCCACTGAAATGATACCATCAAAGACTTTGCCCATCAGTTTATCAGGAAGCTCAGACTCTTGTGGCTTGTGGTCAGTTAAATTTGGATGATGTGATTATGGCAGTTATGCCCGCTTTTTCTTCCAGAACGCAAATACAAGTTTATCTAATCAGTGTAAAAAAGAATTTTTGAAGTATTTTGGACATTAAGGAGGCCTTATTGGAATTGCCTCCTCAATTCTCCAAAAAACCCCAAGTTCATGAGTCTCCTAGACTTAGTTGCCTCAAATTCTATTCTATGCCTGAGAATACTAGGGCAATCCAGTTTAACTACTGTCATCGATATTTTCATACTGAGGATCGTTGTTTAAAGAAGGAAGCAGATGAGAAGAAGAAAAGAGATAAGACCAATAAGATTCTCCACCTCAATAATGATATGAGTGCACTGCAAGAACATCAAAGTACAATCAAGTATAATAAAGATGAACATTCTTATTATACATTGCCCTCTTTTTTGGCTTCATCCTCTCAGTTTGTAAGCACCATTATCCGTATTGACTTCAGAGTGAATCAGGTCAGTGCCAAAGCTATTATAGATACAGGATCTTCAGTAAATGTTGTTCCATTAAAGTTTATCAAGCAGATCAAATTAACTGCCGATATTTATCACTTTGAAAAATATGGCATGGCTGGACCTCAGTGTACTTGTCATTTGGAGCTTTTTGCATTTTTCCCCTGAAAATTGGGATTAAACTTTTACAATCCCTGCTATTATACTCGATAACTTGAGTTATGACCTACTTTTGGGGACTCAATTTTTACAAGAAATCGATGGAATTATCAATTGCCCAACTCATTGTTGTCTCTCTTGGGGTATAGAGTTCCCTTACTTTTATCCAATCATGCTTCTACCCGACGTCAGTTATGTCTGCTAGAATGAACCAAAAGGTCTTATTCACTTCAATATCATGTTGAAGATTCTCACGTAAAATTACCCCCTACATTGGATGATATTAAAGAGGGGATGCCTATTTTCTCCCCCAATAACTTAGTTATTCCGCCAAAATCTCAGGTAATTGTTAACACTTCTTTGCATTTTTCGATTCCCAAAGGACATCTGTTAAAAGTTCAAGGCGTTTTCAATCCTTATGCTAAAGAACCTTTGCCTTGTCCTGGAATATTGGATTATGCTTATTCGGGATCATTATCTGTCTTACTGGAAAACCTTATCAATGATCTGAAATTGGATGATCAAGAGCATCCAATTGCTTATGTCAAGTTACTGCTCTTATCCCATATCTATGATGTTAAACCCTTCGGAAGTCTGCAAGATTTTGGGTTGAAAAGTGATCAGGAAATCCTTACTGTGGGGCCTGCAATTAGAAAACAACTCACCAAGGAATAGGAGAGACAAGTACTTCAATTGTTAGACGAATAATGTGACATTTTTGCTAAACATACTTACAATTTTGGGAAGATGAATGGAGTAATGCGCTCTGTTGAAACTGGCAATCACCTTCCTATTTGTGCAAAGCCCTATCATAATTTAAAATAGAAGAAGCCCAGGTTACTAAGGAGTTGCATCAATTAATGATAGCTGGATTACTGAAACCCCATAATAGTCCTTGGGCATCTCCATTGTTATTGGTTAAGAAAAAATGGTTCCCACCGAGTTGTTATGAATTATCACCAACTGAATGCTATTACTTAATGGGATTATTATCCCTTACATAGGATTGATGATTATCTTAGGTTGTTGGCTAAGTCCACCTATTTTTCGGCTATGGACTTAGCCAGTGGATACTGGCAAATTGACTTATCACCAGAAAACCGTGCCAAGTGTGCCCTGATATCAAGTGAAGGTTTGTTTTAACCAACTTGTATGCCTCAAGGACTAAGCAATGCCCCAGAACCTTCCAAAGGGCCATAGACAGTATAATACGGGATCCAAAGCTTACTTGTGTTATGGTATATCTTGATGATAACACTGTGTTTTCCAAAACTTTTACCAAGCATTTGGACCATTTAAAAGAAGTTTTCAGACAAATTTGGAGCTCTTTCTTGAAAACTCAAACCCTCCATATGTTCATTCTTTCAAAATGAAATGTACTTTTTGGGACATCAGGTCTCAGCTAAAGGGATTTGACCCCTCTCAAACAAAATTTAAGCCTTCCAACAAATGCCTCCTCCCACCTCTCTGCGGGATATTCAAGTCTTTCTTGGCATGGATGGGTATTACCAGCAATTTATTACCAACTTTTCTGATATGGCTGAACCCTTATTTCACCTGTTGCAAAAAGGAGTGCTCTTTGAGTGGGGTTAGCTCAAGAACAGTTGTTCAATTCTCTGCGTACTGCCTTGACCAAGGCACCTGTTCTAATTCATCCCCAATTAGACAAGCCTTTCTTTTTACATAATGATGGAAGCAATGTCGCTATTGGGGCTATCTTATCCCAGTGTGATGAAGAGAAGAATGATCATCCTGTCACTTTCTATAGCAAAACGTTGTCAAAAGCTGAATTAACTACAGTGTTACTTAGTGGGAGTGTTTGGCTGTAATTATAGCAATCAATCACTTCTGTCCCTTCTTATATGGTAACCATTTCACTGTTATTACCAACCATTCTTCTTTAAGATGGTTACTGAACATGAAGGATCCTGACGGGAGGGTGGCCTGTTGGGCTTTAAGGTTGCAAAATTATGATTTCTCCATTGTTCATCGCTCATGTGCTCAACATCAAAATGATGGGCTGTCCCAATTGCCTATTCCAACCTTGGAAATATAAAAAGAAGAACGTTTATATAATCTTATTTGATGACCAGAGTTGTGGGATTGAGAAACTGAAGAGGATCGAGCCTTTCTAAAATCAATTACCAAAGATACTATGATTTGAAATGGAGCTTTATATAAGAAAGTCAAATCTAAGTCATTGCCCTTTCTGCATTCTAGCTCCTGATTTCACGCTGTAATGGAAGTTCATGAACAAATTGGTCATAGCGGCTTAAAGAAGACCCAAGAATGGTTGGAGACTTGATACTACTGGAACAACATGACTGAATTTATCTGAGAGACCCTTGACTCATGTCTTATTTGTAAACGCCATGGAATTACTAGCCCTATTTATAAACATCAAGTTATGCCTCCAACTAAATATTTGAGGTGGTTAGCATTGATGTTGTAGGTCTTTTTGTTGGGGATTGCATGGACATCAATATATTACTATGGCTGTCAACCATTTAACTAAATGGGTTGAGGCCATTTCCATTTCTACCCCCTCAGCTAAGACTACAGCGCTGTTCCTATATCAGCATATCATTTCTCAACATGAGTGTCCCAAGGTTCTTATATCAGATAATGGAACTAATTTCACCTCGCAACTTATACAGGAGTTATCTAAATTGTTTAACACTGGTCAGCGATTTGTTGTCCCATACAATCCATCTACAAATGAGACCATTTGTCAAGAGAGTGTCTGTAACTCTCTCGTTCCCAACAAGGTGATGTGGGATGCAAAACCACATTGCTAGGGAACTAGTTGTTAGGAGAATGGGAAATAAGGCACCTCAAATGGTGCCTGTGCAAAAGGTACCCCAGGCAAGGGTGTAGAGCGCAACATATAGTACCAGGTAAGTGAGAAACATCACAGCTTGAGTGGAACCCAAAGGGAGTCCATAATCAAGTGTAACAGCGCCAGTAGGCTTGGGTGCCTCGATCTAGAGGGGATCTGGGCGGCCCAAGGGAGCACCTGGGATTTTGGTAAATTGTGATAAAAGGTAGTGGCCCACATAGTTGGAGACCTCTTCAAAGAGGTCCACCACCAAGTTTGCCCAAGGAACCATTAGCAAAACATAAAATAATGGGTAATTTTATTTAAGAAAGTCATTCAACGAGGAATGTTGGTCACAAAAAACGTATTTAAAGTGGGTTGGGGAAATTAAGGTTCTTCGGAAGTGCGCCCAAGCCTTGACACTCCAATAAACAGACGCTTCCATCCATTTTTGTAAAATACACCAAAAGTGCCTTCACTCAAGTAATTGATTGAAGCGGTATTTACCCAATCTTAAAAATTTCATAACTCGAATGGGATTCAAACCCTTGCTCTCCAATTAACTGAATTAAACCATCTTCATTTGTAATGTAAATCGTTTATTTCAGTGCCTGGGCCGAGATAAGAGGCTGGGCATTTTGCACCCCATTAGTATCAACCTGGGCATGCTTTGCTTGCTCCCAGCGTTGATCTAAGGTGTGTTTCAGGTCAGGAAGGGCCTGAAGTTTTATCTTCAGGGCCTCCTGTCGCCCAGCCTTATCTTTAGCATCAGTTCCCACTTTTAAGTCATCCAACCATGACACCATTGAATGAGTTAGTGGAACTCTAGTCTCGATTCTAAGGAAGATGGCATCCACTGAACCAACTTGATGGAATTTTTATTTGCCTAGTGTCTTGTTTGCTTATTGGATAAGATATCATCATATCATCAAGATGTCGCCTTTTAAGTACATATATGGCGGGATCCTTCAGTCCCTTCTTATGTTAAGAAAATCCTTGAGAAAAGCATTATAGAGAATTCTGATTTAATTATGAGGAAACTGGCCAATGAGATTATTCTTCTTTAAGCTCAAGCAATGAAATCAATTAAGACAACCAATTGAAAAGAGACTCAAAGAAGTAATCAACAAAAAACATGCCTTACCTGAACACATATTGGGAATTATGTCATGTACTATCATTCTTGGCCTGGTGGGTGAACTGAAAAATTAGGAACTAATTGGTCTGGTCCCTACCAAGCTATATTTTGAAAGGGATTAGAGTTTTCAATTGTTCATGTTGATACCATCATAGAGGTAAATAATATTCATCCTAGGTTTTTGAGAAGTCACCCTCCACTGCAATTGAATTTTGAGGGGGAAGTGTTAGGATTTCACCAAATTCTTTTATCTCTGAAAATTTCACCCCATTGATTCCCCCATCATTGGAAGAAGAGAGCAATAAACTCAATATATAAAGTTAATGATAATTCTCATCTTGATCAGTTGATTGAAGATTCAATCGCGCATAGTTCAATTCACTCTGATAGATTACAAGCTGTTATAAAGTTTATAAATATCCCTCTTTTTCAATAATAAAATTTAGGTCTAATTATAACCTTTATTTTCGTTTAATTTCATTACTTTATTTGGAGAATACACTCAATGTAACTTCAAGAGAAAACCTGCCCCATTGGAAGTGTGATTCAAAACTTCTAGAGCAGGGCAAAAATTTGTTTCATATGATGTCATAATATTGAAATTAAAATTATTTAGCTTGCACATGCATACCAATTGGGCCTCTTTTCCTCCATCCACGGTGACCTGGTTGCCAGTATCTCTACCAGTTTGGAAGTTTTTACACTAATTCCACTGGTCAAAAAATAACCAGTAGCATCACTTGCAGTCTCATCCACAACACTTTCTCTCTCAAGGTGAGACCTGGGTAATGCTCAAAGGAGCCAGGCGTGTACTCTTTTAAAAACAATGCTAGTATCATCATTGCAGATGGAGTATTCCGCTCCTCTCTTAGTCAACACAGTAGCAGGCCCTATTCAAATGGTCTGAAGATTCTCTGGTTGTGTTCCTCTCTCAAGTGGTAGTACAAAAATTTTCACCTATGTTGAATTTCAGGTAACCTGGTTCTTCTCATGCTCTCTTTTGAATTGGTGGGGGGCTAGATATAATGTTGCTTGAAGCTTCTACTGAATTCTGATCAACTCTTCAGCTAACCCCTGTTGGTAACTTCTGGGTGGTAGATTTTTTTATCTGTTGCTATAATCAGCGTCATAAGGATAAGAAACGCAGCCTCTCACCCATAGATGGCTTTAAATGGGACATTCCACTCATGCAATGGTGGCTTAACTGGTAATCCAACATCATTGATGGAAGTAACTAACCCACTTTAACTTGTGTTTAGGGCCATCTTATTTAAAATTTCTAGGGTTCCGTTGACTCTTTTGACACTTCTTTTTGAGGATGGAGTTTAGGGGGCAGTGACTACTGTTTTACCCCTATCAAATCAGCACATTTTACCACCACATCTGATATATAGTTTTTGCTAATTATCTAACAAGAGAGTTAGGGCATCAATGTCTGTAATTATCTGGTTATATAAGAAACGGGCAATGGAATTTGAAGTATAGGCCTTGACCATGGACGCTTCACCCACTTAATGAAGTGGTTAATTGCCACCAGGATGAACTTGGGCGCAACTAGATGCTTGGCAATGGTCCCATCACGTCAATAGAGACATTGCTGAATGCTGCTATGGATAAAATGGACGTAAATTTGATTTTTTATAGAAGGTGAAAACTGGTGTAGGGTACATAAAACTCCAATGCTTGGTGTACTTCGTCAGATATTCATTCCCAATAAAAATTATCATTGAAATAAGACAACTTCTTCTACAATCTTCCATGGCTCACATTATTGTAAACTTTATTACTATCTACATTTAAAGCTGGTCCAGTGTAGGGATACCATTTGTTTTAAGCTTTCTTTTGCAGATATCCATTGACACGCCAGAAGCCTTAGAGCACCTGTTCAGGACACTCTTTACCTCTTCTATCTCTTCCTGCCATGCCTCTTCAGGCAAACCAATTAGGTCATACAGGCGATCTCTCTCTGGCGTCTGCAGGTGGAATACTGGAAGTCAGGACAAACCATCCGCGTTGAGATGTTTACCTCCTGCTTGATGTATGATTTCAAAATCTTACCAATGCAGAAGAACAGCACAACGGGCAAGGCTACCATCTGGATCCTTCTTGTTTGTTATCCAGTGGAGCGACGCATGATCTGTGACTACTTTGAAATTTGCTCCATAAAGATAGGGCCTAAAATGCTTAACTGTTTTGATTACTGCAAGGCATTCATTAATTAGCTGTGTAATTCTTTTCTGCTTTGTTAAAAAACTTAAGAGTGGTACTTGATCGGCCTTTTCTACCCCATCTTCACCCAATTGTGCTAAGCTTTCACCAAGTACCACATAACTGGCATTGGTTTAAAAGTAGAAAGCTTGTTAAATTCCAGATATGCCAAGATTAGTGATTTTACCAATCATGCCTTTAACTCCACAAATGCCTTCTCATGATCTAGTTCCATTCAAAATTTGTCACTTTAATCAGCAGTAGGTAAGGGGTGCCGCCAAGTCCATGAAATGGAAGATGGGCTGCCTATAGTACCCCACCGTTCCTATGAGCACTTGAACCTCACTCTTACTTTTGGGTGGCTCCATTGCCACAATTGAATTCACTTTTCCGTCCTGAGGCTTTAAAACTGGGCTAATCACATTCCCCAGGAATTTAAGTTGTCGCATGAGGAAAAAACATTTGCTTCTATTCAGCTTCAAGTTGGAAGCGCGCAACTTCTGGAAAAACTTCCAGAGGTGCTGCAGATTTTCCTGAAAAAAGCAGCTAACACTATGATTTTTGTCAAGAAATATCAACACACTTGATAATTTAAGGTCACTAAAGAAGCTACTTATTGCTCATTGTAATGTTGCAGGCGAATTAAAGAGCCCCTGAGGCATCCCCGTGGGTTCAAACAACCCTTGGCTGCTGATTAAGGCGCATTTCTCCTGGTCTTCGGTGAAGAGCTGCATTTCCAGTAGCCACTGGCTAGGTCCATGACCTAAAACATTTTGAGCCACCCAGGCGCTTCAAATCATCATAAATGCATGGAAAAGGGTATTAGTCCTTCCTGGTAATCTCGTTTAGGTGGTGCTAGTCCAAGACAACCCTATGGATCCCACCCTCATTTTTCGTTTCAGCAACAAAGAAGATGCTATGGACCCTTGGATGGACAAATTAGCCTGTCTTCAGCTAATTGATTGAGCTTATGTGCAATGCCCACATCCTCTGTCTTCAAATGGTGGAAATGTTTGGACTTGATGGGATAGCTGGACCAAAGTCCATCTAATGTGCATACCCTTTGCACAGGCTATAGTTGTTGAGACCAGCGCTTAAGATGTCATTAAATTCATCCAGAAGTTCCTCCGCTCTTTCTGTTATGGAGGGGTCACATCTCTAAACCTGAGCTCATCAAAACTTCTGAATGCATGTATGGACTCAAAATCTTGGCAACTAGTCAGGCAGGTCGATGCAACAGTTTTCCTTTCTCAACTTTTTTGATTGAGTATTAAAGGTCCCACAGGACAAGTTTTAGCTCTCCAAAGTAATTGATACCATAGAATTATGGTAACACTCTGGGCTCATGTTCTTTTATTTTGTTTCAACTGTATACTTCTAATATTGTGTCTAGAGGAATCTTAACGCTAGTTAACAGGATAATTCTTTTTTGGTCCTCTTGTTAAATTTCTATGCTTTCATTTGCTCTCAGGAGAGACCTTCTTTAATGCTCATGGTAGGCGATAATTGTTTTACACCCTTCTCAGTTAAGGTGTAATGAATTGGATCGATTTACTGGTCTGTTTTAATCAAGAAAGCACGCTCTTTTTTGGTTATATCCTCGCCCTTGAACACCAAAGGGTTGGTTGCTCTGAATGCTAATTGTGCTTATAATGAATTCTAAATTCGCTTAAACTCCAGAAGGAACTGTGTCCTAATCAGGAATTGTAGTGATCATTGTCCAACACTACTACGGGTGCCATCAGGACAATGTGAACAAACTGCAAATGTAAAACAGAATAATTTCCTAAGGCGTGGGTGAAGTAAGATCCTGTGGTACGATATTTCACATTGTAGTCAATGTTGAGAATAATCTTGAGCTTCTTCATAAGTTTGGAGGAGATAATGTTCAGTGGAGCCCCAGTGTCCAGTACAGTCAGTATGCGCACCTTATGATGGTAGCCTCCACCTTCTTTAGGCTCTTGCCAAAGGGGTTTCAAATGGCTAGGAACTCAGTGGCAGGGTCCTCAAATTGCTCTAAAGTAACATAATTTGTATTGGTCTTGAAAGTCTTCACCATCCTGGTACCACATATTTGGAGGTAGATGCGACCAACTGCTATCTTTCTTAAATGTATTAATCTCATCGAGTAGACTTATTTGCTTGGCTAAATAGGTATTATTTGAAACATATCTTACAGCACCATGAACTATCAATCTAGCTGGTACAGCCACTGTGTTAGGAGCCCCTAACACATGGTAACCCACATTAGCTTAGTCTTATATTCATGGACGTCCTTACCTTCAGTGTGGAGATCCACCCAATTTATGGTATTAGGTGTGTCCTCTTTAGGGGTTTTCTCCTTGATTTTAACTGTAACTAATAACAACATCAAGTGAAGTGCTCTGGTTTGTGACACTTACGGCACTTAAATTCTAGACTTGGCATACGTTCAGGTGGTTTGTTGCTCTTCTCCTTGGTCTTCTCAACCATATTGTTGGCGACATAATAGGCCTTAATGACTCGTTAAGGGGTGGTGTAGATGCCATTGACTTAAAATCAGATCTGTACGCTTCTTGTACATTGAGTAGTGCCTCTTTGAGCACTTTAAGGGACATTGCACTCTTGAGCGCCAAAGTCATGTGCATCTTCAGATTAGGATGCATTTCCTGGAAGCTTAAAAACAGTTTTGTCAGTAGGCAGATCCATTATTAATGTTGTTTATAGCTGCTGGTCTTAAGGTAGAAACAAAAAGCATAATTCCTGACTGACTCTTTTTTGCCCATATTTATCAACAGGAACTCTTGATTCATAATCTGGACATCCTGCTTACTAATGAACTTAGAGAGTAAGAAGATCTTGACTTTAGTCCAAGATAATACAGGTCTCAAGTTCACGCTGAGGATCTCCCAAGCCTCACAGTTCATGAATCCTTATACATGGCGAGCCTTCTGGCGATTGATTATGTTATACACTCTATTTTTATACATTTGTAGAAAACCAGAAATTTTCCCTTATCCAGATGTGTACATGGTCTTGATATGGCTTAAAGTTTGGATCATTTTCAACAGGATCAGCGTGAATCATAGTTGGCTGAGTACAAGCTCTGACCAGTTGTTGCACACATCTTTGAGCAGTCCACGCTGGTGCTTTCATTTATGTGATAGGTCAAGTAGATGCAGGCTCCCAAACAATGTTTTAGTGCTTTAGATCTTCAATACACTTTTCTATTGCAAACAGCATATTTTAATGCAGCTCCAAGCGCTATCCATACTCATTAAGAGTTGTGATGGTTTCGCCAATTTTATTTATAAAGGAATATAAGTCTCTTCTTGATTTCTAAGGGTAAGTTCTAGTTTTATAATTGGTGAGGGTCCTCTCAATATGGGTAGTGAGGAAATTTTAGCTCTTTTGCGGTCTCCTTGACAAGCTCAAGAACATACAAAAACCATACACTTTAAATTCCAGAGTATGGACTCTAGTATGGATGGTGCCCTCCTCCCTCATAAGGAGTTCAGAGGAATCCTCTCCACCCTCTATGTTATACACATCTAATCCGCATTACTTCCTGATTGCTTATAGGAACTTTCATGATTATTGTCAAGTTCTGATGGTGCCACCCCTGTAGTGAGCACCAAAGTCAGCGCGCCAACCTCAGCTCGTTTAACTTTAGAGGATGATTAGCTGCTCAGGGGATCTACTCCGCGCATATTAGGCACCAGATAATCTTTTTGCTAACATCACAATTGCTCCTCTAATCACACTTGGATGCTACCTCTTGGTGCCTTAATTGCTTGGATAACTTATTTCTAGTCTTATTAAAAATTTTAACACCCTTGGACATTCTTGACATACATTGGCCTTCATAACTCAAGGTGGAACCTTTCCATCCTTTTCCTTGGCGTTATTAGCACCAAGGTATCCTCAACATAAAGTCTTCTTCTGAACAGGTAGTCATACTGGATATTGGATATTACTTTATATCGGTCAATTACAGATTGGTTACTGGCAATTACTAAATTTATAAAACACAAATTAACCCAAAAAGGATAATTTATTCTATAGAAATTTTTTATTATAATAAATATGAAGCCTTATTGTTCGAATTTCAGATGATCACATATCCAACCTTTAAACAAATTAATAGATTTGACAATCAAGTTATAATCATATAGGACTGGCAACAGCGGCAGATTGATGAGATTATCGTTGGACATCATCCCTGATGATATTAGAGGTTGCTGACTAATGAATTATTGTTGGGCATCATCCCTGATGATATTTGAGGTCTCTGACTGATAAAATTATTGTCAGCAATCATCCCTAACGAAATCAAGCAATCATTCAATATGGGAATGACACCTGATAGTTGAATTGCAGGGAATCATTCAGAGTGGAATGAATATGAGTCATCAAAAACTACCAAAGTATTTGAACGCTGGAGGAAGAGTAGATTTGTCATCGGCCAAAACTATTTGTTTCAAGTCCCTAATACCAATTGTTTGGTCGCCAAACACCCAAGGATTACACTGCCTAAAAACTCAAGGCAACGGTATCTGATGAGATTTAGTGCCTAACACTTGAGGGTCAAACCTTATAGGGCACAAATAATTTCCATCAGACAGCTGAAAAGTTGTGTGCCTATTCTAACTATAAAACCCCCAATTATTCCCTAATAAAAGCAAATTACAACTTGATATTAAATAAGTTGTTTTAACATTGGTTGTTTAAAAATTACTCTTAAGAAAAGAGTGAAAGGATCAGATATCCTTAAGTAGGTTCTATCAAGTCTCAAATTGGTTCTGCGAAAATAGTTTAGGGAAAGTGTTCTCTACCAGTATTAAAATATTTTCATGAGGAAGAAGCACCTGTATAGCGTTGGACAATTTACTCAACGTGGCTTTTGGGCAATCAACCAAAATAATAGTCTTCATACTATTATTGACCTAGTTCATTTTACTAATCTAACGCAATTATCCACAAATCTGTGCAGTTTTAATCTAGGGCAAGGGGTGAGCAACCAAATAAGCCCCAGATTTTAACATTGGCGCTCACTACAGGGGTAGTTGAGTTGTCAAAAGCCATTTTAATTAAAAAATGCCCTATAAGGAAGTTCTTCAGAAGCTCTGGGCAGAACTACAGGCCATCAATCAATATGTGCTCAACTTGGCATCTCAAGCTGACGTTAGTACCTTAGAAGAGCGTATGATCAAGGCGGAAGAGATGCTCTAACAATTAGGAATAGTGAATGCGACCTGTTTGTAAAAGTTGCCTATTTGAAGTGGAAAGAGGGCAAACTTGTCAAGGAAATTTTATTTCAAAAACTGAATGAGAATTGGATCGAGAATGCATCTGGTGTTTTAACTAGGAGATGGAAAAAATGACCAAGCATATTGAGGAAGTGGTAAACCAATGTGAGTGTGTGCAATTTGAGGCGAATGAGGCCAAAGAAAAGGCACGTGAAACACCAATCAAGAAGACCTCTCTGCCACAAAATATGCCCAAACCATTCGCTGGTGTGTCAGAAATGACTCCCAAAGCCACTCCTATTGCTTCTAGAGTATCTGGGCCAAGATCTTCTATGAGCGGAGCAACCAAGGAATTTTTGAAATATGCCAAGATTTCCCACTTTTCGCTGGGATAACACCCTGGCAATTTTCTGCCTATTTGAGATGACCATGTTTGGCTATTCAGACTGTCAAAAAGCGGCGACCATACTGAACTGTCTTAGCACTGATTGCCAGAATCTGGTGCTACCCCACCTCAATGGGGACAACTGGTCATATGCAGAAGCAAAAGCAGCCATTATGTTAAAGTTTGGAAGCCCTACTCAAATGACGAATTATAAACAAGAGTTCATGGGTATCCGATTCCACAAAAATGAGACCCAGGCTAGTTTCGCCAATTAATTTTATCAAGAATCCCAGATCTTGGCAGGGGCAAAAGTGCTAGATGATTTTGATGCATGCATAGCCATGCAGGCGGCGCTTTGGCCTTACCACAAATTGCATCAGATTATGGCAGCAGCACTAATAACTGAAATAATGACCTCACAGATGGTGGACCATCTGAAGATGTTGGGAGCAACTTTTGATGCACCTAATCAGTCTTATAACGAAATTCCAACTGTGGATGATCACACTTTGGTAAAATTGAAGATGATATTTTAGAAAATGATAAAAAAGTTGTTATTCAGCAAAATCAAGTCATAATGGAGAAAAACCCTGATGGATCCAAGCGGAAGGATAAATCAACTAGCCACTACTGGAAAAATGGAGTGATAGGAAAAATTTCCACCCTAAAATTGGTAGAAGAAATCATGGCGATTTTTGAATATTGTGATTCCTCAAGAGGAGGATTAAACTTCCCAAAATTTGGGAAAAGGCCTTACAGTCTATATGCGGAACTATTTAGCACTGCAAGAGAACCTGTTCCACCAGGTATCTGCATGGGATAAAGCCATTGACAAGACCAGCTCAGGTTGCAACTGGGTCTTCCATGAGAAGTCCCAAGGCATTAGATGAGATCAGAAATGTGGGGCGATTAATCCAGAGAATAGTGGATGAAGTTGGTTGATCTTAAATTAGTTGTTTAATGAGCAAAACGCAAGAAATGCCAAAAATTAGTATTTGATCCAGATGGCTTTAGCAAAGAAAAACATTACCAAATTAATCTGTGTTAATAGTGGATCATTAAAGATATATCTGCAGATTTAATCAAATGTTCAAAATGGCAATTAAATCTGAGAAATAGGATACAATCTAGACAAATTTGGATAGAGAAAAATGTATCCATTGGCAAGAAATAGGATCAGATCTTGACTAATTTGGATTGAGAAAAACGTATCAAGTTAATCTGAATGTTTTAGCTAACAAATAACGATGAAGTGAAATTTAAAAAAAGGAAAAACGAGTTGGATGCCTATGGATGGGACCATTTGAAATTATCAAGTCAGCAAATGATGCCTATACACTTTAATATTGAGGATGGTTGCATAGTCAATAGAGTCCACGCAAATTACTTAAAGTATTGGACTTAAAGAAAAAAAATAATAAAATACAATATAAATAAAAAGATATAAAATTAATAAAAAGGTGCATAAAATTAATATAGTAAAAAATATTAAAAAATGATTTTAATTAGAGCTATGATGCATCTAGTGAAATTTTCATCTACCAAGTGTGGAGGAAGGGATAAATTAACAGGCATGAGTCCTGAGCAGTTGTCAGGATCAGTATGGGCTAAAACTAGCTCTGCTGGAATAGTCCCTATCAAAGAGATGTTGAGACCCATCCTGGGGTTTATACAGGTGGCAAAGTGCCAGCAGAACCCATCCTGGGGTTTATACAGGTGGCAAATTGCCAGCAGAACCCATCCTGGGGTTTGTACAGGTGGCAAAAGTTCCAACGAGACCAATCTTGGGGTTTATACAGGTGGCAAAGTGCCAGCAGAACCCATCCTGGGGTTTATACAGGTGATAAAAGTGCCAGCGAGACCTGTCCTGGGGTTTGTACAGGTGGACCAGTTAATCTTTCACAACTGATGTGAAGATAGGACTGGCATGGCATGATATCATGGGAACCACACTTGAGAAGAGGTGGCAACAGGTAGCAACCAAGGATATGAAGTCATCAAACTGAGCAGAGCATATGGGCGTTTAGTGTGGACAGAGCTTCACTCAGCTGAGAACATAGAGATATGACAAACCAAATATAAGCTCCAGATGAGGTGTCTTCCATTCCCAAGGGTTCTATCTTCCATTGGGTATCTGGTCAAGAAGGGGGATGTGTCAGAATTGCAGATGGCCACATAATCCAACCCTTTGACTAAATATAAGATTTGACAATTAAGTTATAGTTGTATAGGATTAGCTATAGTGGCCAATTGATAAGAACATTGTTGGGCATTATTCCTGATGATATTAGAGGTCGCTGACTAATAATTTATTGTTGGGCATCATCCCCAATGATATTTTAGGCTTCCAACAGATGATTTTTTGTCAGGCATCATCCCAAGCAAAGTTATGCAATAATTCAATATTGGAATAAAACCCAATAGTTGAATTATAGGAATTTTTCAGAGCATAGTGGATCAGAGTTATAGGAAACTGCCAAAACATTTGAATGCTGGATGAAGAGTAGAATTGACATTGGCTGAAACAATTGGTTTTGTGTACCTAATGCCAATTGTTTGGTCCATTAAACACCTGAGAATTACGTATCCTAAGAAACCAAAGGCAACGGTACCCAACGAGTTTTGGTGCCTAACACTGAGGGTCAAACCAGTATAGGAGCACAAATGTTCTCATCAGACAGCTGAAAAGTTGTGTGCCAATTCTAACTATAAAAACCCCAAATTAGACCTAATAAAAGCAGATTAAAATTGATATTAACTAAGTTGTTTAAACATTGGCTGTTTTAAACATTACTCTTAAGAGAAGAGTGCAAGGATCAGATATCCTTAGGTTGGCTATATCAAAATCTCTGCTTGGCTCTGCAAGAAGGAAATAGGGAAAGTATTCATTACCAGTACAAGGACATCTTCAAGATGAAGAAGCACCTTTCTAGAGTTGGACAATGCTCTCAACGTGGCTTTTGGGCAATCAACCATTATAATAGTCTTCATACTATTATTGCCTCAGTCTATCAAAATTATTCAAATAATCAACGCCAGGATCCACAAATCTGTGCAGTTGAAATCCAGGGCTAAAAGCGAGTCAACAAAGCCCAAGATTTTAACAGAAGTATTTTAAGGTTTACCAAGGTTGAACTCGGTTGAAAACATGACTAAATGTCCCAAACCACTGAAAATGAGATTCTTCAAATTTACAGTGACGCACCCTTGAACAAATAGATAACTTATTGCAACTGGACCATTCTTATCAATCACACCACCTTAGAGAACGTTCCAGTTTGGCAATACCAGCATACCCCATTTATATAGATTACAGACAAATCCTTCTCAGTCAATGAAATTCTTACTAATATTTTAAATAGTTTGTTTAAGATAGGCGCCATTCATTTTAGAGTAATGAGCTACCAACAAATTTGATTGTTTGTTACAAATGGAACTGCAATAGGGCGAAATATTCACAGGCATATTTGGGACTTAAACGAATATAACTCTATGAAGGCAGCATTTCTCAAAAATAAACTTAAAGTCAGGTCAAAAGTTAACTTTTATTATTTAAACTTTTGCAACAGTTGTAGTATCATTAGTACTTCCCAGAATATAAATTATAGCATAATGTAAACCAGTAATTAAAATAAAATTTTAAACAGTTGTAGTCTTGTTGGCTACTTTCTGCATTTGAGATTTGGCTATCTGGTAATTAGCGTCATTTAGTAAGAGTAGATATGAGATTTTATTTTATTTTATTTATTCGAGGCAAGCCGACCGGGGGACGGACATTACCAAAATAGAGAAAGTATCGACATGAAACCTGAGCAGGGTCAACTCTGTCGTAGAAAGTTTTTTCACCTCCGGATCAGGACTCGGATTTTTCTGGTTACGTCATGGGTAAGGTTTTCGTGTTATTATACCTACTAACCGCCAATAGTTTCCTTCGGCTGGCACCCCGATCGATGTGCAAAGGGCGGGAATCGAACCCGCAACCTTCAGGTTGGTAGCTGTACACCCTACCGACTCGCCTTCCACCCCCTGTAGATATGAGATTTTACATTGCCCCATTTGTCATAATTCCAACACCCTGACCATCCAATTTATATGATAAGGCCTTTTGGGAGAAATTCATGAATCAGCCTTCTCTTTAACTCCTAAATATTCCTGAATTTTTTTTAATTTTTGGTCCATGGATAGGCTGCCAATATCACTGCTGGATTAGGCCAAAGGTCAAGTACATCCTTAGAGTATGTTGGATTTTGGTCAGTAATATCATTTGAGGCAGTCTGAGTTTTGATGCTTCTGGTTAATTCTTAAATCATTTGGATCATTCACGGTGGATTTGGAGGAGCAAATCGGCAATTTTTGATTTAATGAAACTGAACTGGGGTGGGGTATTGGGCATTTGAACACTATTTGTTGGGGTTTTCTCAGCTGGAAGTCAGGATCATATGATGAATTAATAATGCATTGATTTGAGCAAGAATATGTTAAATAAAATTTTTATGGAGTTCAAATAGGAATTGGCCTGCTGAGGAGCTCAGATAATTGGGGTGAGGGTAGCAGTGAGGTCTATAGGTTATTAGGGGTATTGGCAAGAGAGATATTGGAACAATTTGGCTAAGTTATTTCACTAATCCTCAATAGACGGAAACAGAACTGGTTTAAGGAAACTGGCATTCAGTTGATGAGCGGGTAGGGTCAATCCGCTGGAAGTCAAGATCACATACTGAATTAATAATTGCTTAAATCTAAGCAGGAAAAAGGCCAGCTTTATTTGATTGCAGATAAACTTGAATCAATCTGATGAGGGACACAAATAACAAGGATGAGGGCAAAGATGAGGTCTATAGGGCGGCAGGGGTATCATGGCTGAAGTTGATATTCTATGGTTGGTCAACCCCAAATTACAACACTCTCACAACAAAACAAACATAGGGGATTGTCAGATATGCTACAGCTGGCAATAGGGTTATTGGTTGATAAGGGTTGGCGTTCCAGCGCCCTTATGGTATCTATTTAAGAAGTTATTACATGCTCTGTTGATGAAGCGCCCTTTGTTGGAGTCCTTGAGCATATATGCATCAGTTAAAGTCTCCTATATGTTTTTGATTGGCCCCTTCCAGATGTGTCTGATCTTATTTATCCTCACAAACCCATAGTTATTGTAGTAAAGCAATTGCTCCCCTAGACAGAGACATGACAAAGGATAATAGTTGTGGCTATATCAACTTTACAACTCATTTTATGGGCCAGCGCTTTAAATGAAACTTGGGTTTTAGATTGACCAACATGTGGGATAAGTTCTTTTGTTTATAAGGCTCCTTCCAATTCTTTTCTATCCCTGAAGGGATCATGATCACCGTGGAAAAGCATCAAATCTCCTAAGGTTAGGCAGAGTCAATATCCTTTTTCTTTTAGTTCTAAGCACTTTCTCTTTCGCCTTGCTATTTAAGAATTAGTTTAGAGGGTTTTTGCATAGATAATTCCATTAAAGACTTGCTGGATAACCCTAAATTACCGCAGTCTCAGCGTTCTTGGGGTCTTTTTTACTAGTTAGGGGTTTTTTCTGGCAACACGTCTTCTGGAGCTGCTTTAGCATCAAGAAAAAATTAACACCCATCTCCTCTAGGGCTGTGTATGCAGATATACTTCATTCCCCTTCATCTTAATCACTTTATTAAGAAGTCATAAAGCAATTTCATTGGCGTTCTCAACAGTTAACTTGTGTTTCTTTTCTGTAGGAGTGTAGAAGGCGTCTCTGTTCCCCTCTACAGCCCTCCTCTCTTACTTGGATCCTCATTCTCTGATCACTGCACCTCAATGTTTAACCATGGCCTCTTTGACATCCTTGTAAGTCTTGGTATGGTTATATGCCTCCTTGTACAAGGCCCACAATTCTTCTACCATATTGCTCATGTTGTCCTCTCCTGGGTTGGTGTTTATATTGATAGTGCGTCCCTGTAGTGAGCACCAAATGTCGTAATAAGAACTACAACTGAGCGAAATATGCATAGTTATATTTGGCACTTAAACAAATAGAACTTGATGAAGACAGGCTACCTCAAAATAATTTTTAAAAAAAAAACAAAAAAGAGGTTATTAATAATTTATAAATAGCTTTAGTCTTATTGTTAATTATAACATTAGAGATCCAGAAGCATGGAAAGCATCATACTTAAAACAATCTCAGGACAGCCGCAGTCCCTTTATGCAATTCCAACATTAAAAATCTGACATTAATGGAACCTATATTCCCTTGAAAGTGTAGATGACAGATTGTGCTTTGCCACGTTCATCCTGATTCCAATGTTAGACCCTTCCAAATTATATGCTAAGGCCTTTTGGGAGGTAGTCCATGCATCACCTTCTATACAATACCCAAATCTTCCTTAATTTCCCATTTTGGTCCACTGTCAGGCTGCCAACGTCATCATAAGGGTCAGGCCAGAGGTTAGGTACATCTTTAGAGCGTGGTGGATATTGATCAGTGAGATTTTTTGTGGAAAACACTGATGAATAATTCTGGTTACTTTTTGTAATCATCTAAAACAATTACGGTAGACTTGGCTGGGCTATTCTGGCTATTCTTGATTAGCTGGAACAGAATTGGGCTGAGGTATGGTGAATCCACTTGGTAATTTAATAGGGCTTTTCCTTTAAAAGTCAATTTTATATGGCAAATTAATAGATACTTGAATTTATGTGGGAGAAACTTATAGCAAAAAAAATTGATGGCAAACTATTTGGCCTCAATCTGCTGAGGGACACAGATAAACTGAAACAGGGGTAAAGGTGAGGTCTATAGGGGCGGTGGGGACTCATGACCAAATTTGATATTCAACGGTTGGTCAATACATATTGAAAAATCTGGTTTATGGCCCTGTCAGATTTCATGTCTTCAGTCATGAAGATTATATAACTAAATCAGCTAGCCATTATCTGTGACAAGCTTCTAGAAGGGATTACATTAATGTATTTTTTGAAAAATTCTTTTTTATTCTTGTCTTACTCCATGTCTGAAGTATCTCTTTTGTCTAGTTCTAATTTCAATTTTGCTTTTCTGATCATGAAGTCTTCATAGACTTCTCATTGCAACAAAAAAAATGGTTGAAACTGAAGCTTGTAAAATTATAAGCGAAAATTGATTAAAACAAATTACTAATAAACTATTGTCATCCAACTTTCATCACAAGACGCTTGAAGGTAGGAGATTCCTAATAACAAGAAAAACTAAATATAATATAAATAACAAAAAGTTAAATTTTTGTTATTTCATATTTATATACATTTTTTACATTTTCTTTTTAAGTTTAGTTCAACGCTATAAAGAACATGGATGTACTACATAAATTTACTTAATCTTTGAGTATATAAAATTACTGTGCATGTGTCCATTGACAGTTTTTATACTGAAGCCTAATAGTCCAATCCATGAAGTATTCAATTTGTACAAGAGACCAACGTTTTGCACATGATAAAAAATTATTGTCAATTAAAAGCTTTAGTAATTTGAATTTCTATTGTCATACTGTCTGGCTTAATTTAGCAGTAACGGTTGTTACATCCAAATTAAACAAATTAGTGGATATATTGGGGAATGTTATTAGAGTGTACTAGGTCTGGTAATATTAATGTCCTCTTTATTGGTCTGTAATAATAGTGGTTTGCCTGGCAGGGTATTTCCTGCTTCCACTCTAGTGCAAGTTTTGTTCAACACAAGTTCAAAACCTGTTTTGGTTAACAAATCTTAGTGTGGTATAATTTGTCCTAATGTCAAAAGCCTCAATTACTTTATTGGTATGTAATCATTATTTATTTGTTTTTAGTACTTCCCGCTTTGTTTATAAGCTGTTAGGCATAAGTTCAAGCTACTTTCTCAAATATTTTGGGTTCATAATCTTATCTTTGGATTTGTAATTGTATTGATACCTTGGCACACAATTTGATGTAAGGGGTCCATTGTAGGCCTGTCAACATATAAACAGATGTATCCAAATTCTCAGATAATTTATTAAGGATACTTTCATTAAATATAATCTTTGTAAGTTCTGCTACAGCTATCAAGCTGAGCAGCCCTTAAAACACTTTAAGTCTAAGAGTAACACCAACCCTAGGGCGATGCTCTTGCCAATAGATATGACCTTGACATACCTTGAATGAAAGATAAGTGGCAGCTGTTCCTCCTATATTACCCATCCCATAAACAACCTAAGTCCAAGGCCTTCAATATCCCTGATGCATAGGAGCATTATGTGCTAAAGAGTAAGCATTTATGCCCTGAGTTTAGAAGTATGGGTAAAGAACATCCATAAAGGATGTTCCTAAAAAATTCCACTAAGAACACCCTTTGTTAGAAAAATAATAAATGTGATTATTCCATGTGGATAATTTACAAAGATATATATGCACAAGCAAAGGTTCATGCTAAAGTGCCAAAGAATAGGCTTTAAACGCATCAAATAATTCTAAGGCCTCTAAGACAGAAATTTATGATTGAAAAAAATTAATAAGTTAAATCTAGAATTGGATGATTAAAACGAAAAGTTAGAAGCTTTACAACAAAATTGAATTAAATGTCTTGCGCTGGTCCATTTTATAAAGTCAACTTTTAACAAGCCATCGCCCCTCATCCTTTTAAAATTAATACCTAACATCCTATAAACTATAGGTTGTTGGTTTATTCTATCTACTTGTTTTTATTGGAAATTAAAGTCCATTATCCCTACTTTCACCTAACTTAGATATAATTTACCTCCTAAAATTTTATTAAGGACTATGGGGACAAACATATAATATTGATTCTAGAGAATTTATGCCACTTTGGATAATGTTTTGGTTTATAAAAAAAGTAGGCTAAAACCCCAAGGATCAGTTAAAATTACCAAAAGTCTACCTATATCATCTTCCTTATACTCTATTATAAACACTTACCAGCTCTTATCCTATTAGAGCGTGTGTACCTTGTGGTTGAAGCTTTTATTCCTGGGTATTATTGAATTTACAATGAAAATAAGGTTTTTGGAACGCCAGTTCCATGACAATAAGTGACAATTTTATTTTTATTGTGAAGACGTTGTGCTATATCTATTTATATGTGGATCATGCATTGACAAAGAAACTTGTATCTAAATTATTAATGGTTTTTGCTCACACATTAGTCTTGATACGCCCTTACTAAAGCCCTGAAGCTATGTTAAAGTGGTGTAAGGGGAGAATACCTCAGTGGTAGAATATGGAACCTCTACCACTGCCTCCCTGAGTTTAATCCCAGTCAATATACTTTAGGTAGGGGACAGTTATGACTGTGTTGGCGTTGCGCACCAATGCCCCAAACTGAGATAGAAATTAGCTTAGGCGTTCCATGGAGTTCCTGGCCTATCATATGCCATGCATGGAGGTTTTCTAGGTCTTATCCTCCTTTCCTATTCATATGATTTTTTTAAATCAATGCGGTATCATCCCCAGGTCAGCCCACCTCAACTAAAATTTAAAATATGTTAAAGTGGTGCATCCTGAAAAATTAACCATGTTCAAAAAGTTATATTGCTACAATGCTCAGCAGCTCCCCTTGCTCACCAACTAATTTCAGCCAGTCTTGATTTGGTTGATACTAATAGTGCTTTGTTAGCCTTTTTCAAAAACCTAATTAAATTAAAAATTTATATAAGTAAAATATTGAACCAATTAGCCTCAAATTACCATTTGCTATCATATATATGCCTACCCCTAACAGTTTTAATCTAATTAGAATATTATGTGATTTAACTGAGCTCACCTATTTTAAGTTTAAAAACTCTCTAGAGCTGTCTCAAATGAGCCTTTAAATGAGATTATTTATCCTAGGAAATTTAAAAGACCCTGAATTATAAGTTATAAAAAGTCATTTATAATCATGCTGATAACTGATGAAATATGGATACAAAATTATGAGGATATGTCAGAAGATATCCAATAAATGAACCCTTAACCACCATCAGCCCCTGTGTCATATTCTAGGGCAGTAGCAATGCCTTCTCAGAACAAATTTGGACTAAAGTTTTTGGACAAATCATTAGGTTGTGAAGTCTGGACCATGTGTCTGTATCTCAATGAGCTAATTAAGTTTGGCAGTGCTTGTTTCTACTTTCATGCTCATATTTCAGTTGGGAAATAAGAGGTGACAGTAATTGTCCTGGTAGACGCTAGAGCCACAGGAAACAATATTGACTCACAAACTATACAGTCCTTGGACCATCAAGTCACATTGAATTCACCATCTATTCAGTCTTCATGTATTAATATGGTCACACTCCCCTTTGTTTAATCCACTTAGTTCTGTTGCTCATAAACATAACAAGTGGCTATTTTTGCAGCAATTCACAAGCTTTTATGCTGAAGGACCTTTGGGGTAGGTTGGGTTGCATCATCATTTGTAAACATTTTCTTGAAAAGTAACATACTATCCTCAATCTCAAATTCTTATTTGTTTTTAATACTAGATGGTCCCAACCTGAGAGGGGGATTCATCGATGTTCAGATTCTTAATTGTTGATTTTCATTTTCTTGCAATGTTACCAATTGTGAATTTTAATACAGCAACAGCGAAGTATCTCTCTACTGATGTTATATATGAATTACCTACTATAACAATAAATTTTTGTCTCTTAAATCTATCTTAAAGTAGAAAGTGCCAAATATCTTTAAAATCACTCATATTCAGAGCTGAGCTTTCAACTGACGGCTGACTTAGAATTTTAAATGCCCTTTATATTCCTACATGGCCAAAGAGGATTAGTATCTAGAGTCTTGGATTTAAACATGATGGCAAAGGGATATGTCATGGATGAACCTGCAAGTGGTTCTATTGGTCAATCCACAACCAGTTAATTTGTATAAATGAACACACCCAAACCAGTGGTGGTACTGGTGACTAAGCCATCGTGGATGGGGACTGAAGACGGTTTTTTAGGCACTGGTGGGCTAACTAATTTTACTTACATCAGTGATGTCATGCAAAATAATTTTCGCCCTGTCAATTTCGAAAATTTGTTTGAAGATGTCAAAAACGCCGCCCAAAATTCATATAAATTTCAATCCCTTTTAAACCTTTGGGGGCTTAAATAATTTAGCTGCGCTGATGACGCCCCAATGAGCAAACCAAAATTACACCAGTGAAAGCATTAGAAGTTTTAACACAAATATTTATTAAATTGGTCAGTTATACAATTTCCTATATGCTTTGAAGCCATGATGCAGGGCGCTTGTAGGAGTGCTTTACTTGAACTTGATGTTGAGGCGCATATTACCAAATATAATAATCAGCTAATTTTAACAGAAGCAACTAGGGCCCAGAACCCAGAAATGGGATCTAGCGTAAAGGCTCCTGAACATCCAGGTTCAGGGGTAACTGCCGCATGAAGGAGCTCATCCATACAAAGATCAAACTTATGAGTGACCAATTCAAAGCAGCAATCAGATGCTGTCTTATTAGAGGATAACAAAAAATCTTATATCAAAAACCCTAACTTTTTTACATTTTAGCACTAGTGGTGCCCAACCCAAAAGGAGGAGCCTTAAATTTATCATCATTTCACAATAACTTATATATTTATATCTTGAATTTCCCCCAGAAGTTAGATAAATTAGCTTTTTATTTTTAATAAAGAACCTTTCTACATAATCTTAAGTTATCCTTTCTGTTCTAACTTGTTTTGTATTAAGTTAATAATATCTAATATCCAGTCTGGGACTAAAATGATTTGAAGAAGACGCTTATTGAGGATATCTTGGTGCTGATAATGCTAAGGAAGAGGTTAGGAAGGTTCACGTTGAGTCATGAAAGCCAACCTATGTCAACAATGTCAAGGAGTGACAAGAATATTCCAAAAAACGTGAACAAGTTAATCAAGTGGTTGATGCACCAAGGGGTAGCAACTGGGGAGAGTTTTCTTAGAGAGAGCTGTTGTGATTTTAGCAAAGGTTGTCTGGTACCTAATCTGC
>JAKSZP010015234.1:0-31390 GCA_022478985.1 Massospora cicadina | reverse complement strand
TGTTCAAATGAAATACTCAGGAGAATTTGCCTTAACAAATACAATCCAATAAGCTTTGGCAATTTTTCCATATTCCAGTTTAGTACTTATTTTCTCTAGCCTTATTAATGTGCTAGGATTATATCTATTAAATGAACTTTTTTACTCATATCTTTAGTTTTGCCTAGTTTTTACTAGAGAATTTGCCTGGATAAAGTAAAGAGAAGCCTTAATGATAATCATTATATCAAGAAATTGCCGTAGAGACCTAAAGTTTACTAGGAGATGCCGCTGGAGCTATAATGACTGATATGAATGTAGCCCTTTAAGGTTTCAGACTTTAAATGGTTATAAATTTTAAATACTGGCTACTTTCTAAGGACTCTAATGAGTTATTTAGCAAAGAGTAATCTTCATAATGAGCAATACCAGCGATAAGAAGATAATTGTACACTGAAGGGTCCATTCAAAGAATCAAGACATTAAAACAGGATGAAAACTGTCCCTCCACCTTATGGACGAGAGAAGGTCCTACTGCTGATTGTTAACTGAGATTGAACCTACCTGAATGTCACAAATACCTATACAGCTTGAGTTTATGAAAAAAATGAAACATTGAAAACTGCCAAGGAGTAAGTGAGTTGTTAAATTAAATGGATACATGACGTCAAATGATTTATAAAAGAGCTTAAACTCATTAAGGAATAAGCCAAAGCTGACGCTAAAAAATTAAAAAAGGTTTACCATAAACTCAAAAATTACCAAGCGGCCATGAAAGGATTTGACATGATTTATGTTGCTATGAATTGTGTCGCTTTTTTTAATAGTGGTGCAACTCCTGAAAGTGAGCCACCAATCTACCCACCTGTCCCAAAAAACCTGGGATAAGTTACTAGAACTTGGGCTATCTTAGATGAACCAAAAACACACTGTCCTCTCCAGTTTCCTTTGCTGAAAATCCCAAAGAAGAACTTAGGCTTGCTATAGACATTGAATCAGATGTTGCTGATGGCAAAGTTCAGGAAAAAAATTGAGTTTAATTCTGTGGCTGAGCTGAAACCACTAGATGAGCCAAATAGAGTAGCTAAACCAAATGATTTTCTCAGCGTTTTGGATCCTAAAGCTCCAGGATGCTCTGACGCAAAAGTAAAAACAAACAACCTGAATGCCTCAGCGCCCTTTCCATTCCTCTGCGCTGATGCTCTTCATTGTTCTGGAGCTGAAATCGGAGCAGCCAACCCAAATGCCTCAGCACTCTCTCTCTGTCTCCCCACAATAAAGCTCCTCGCTGCTTTGTAACCTAAACTGTAGCCATTGAAGCCTAACAAGTAAATATAAAATTCAATTTTTTAGCCGCAGTGGAATCCCCTGACAAGCCAAATAAAGTAGTGAAACAAACCAACTTCCTCGCCACTCTGTTTTCCAATGCTGAGGTTCACTGCTGATCAATTGGGCTAGCCAAACCAGATTCTTCAGTGCCAAATTTATTTTCCTTATCTGAGGCAACTGAAAATCTAGACAAATCACTAAGGTAGCTGAGAAAGGGCTTAGGACCAAAGTGCATTAAACCACAATCTTACCTTATACTACACCGGCCCCAAAGCCACACTTAAGCTAAAACTGGTAACAAGGCCTCCACATCTGATGTGTATTTTCTAGCTGAGGCCCTGCAAAATCAAAATAATTTGCTCAAACCAGCTGAGTCAAGGGTTGCTGAACTGATTTAACTCCCTCAACAAAATCCTTGTAGTTCTTGGGAGTTGCTTGGACCAGCTGAGGCAAATATCCCAGACCCAAATCACACTCATTTACCAAATTAGTTCTTTCTAAACATTTTATTTATTTTTGAGTCTAATATAATTTAAGGCTTTTCACCTAACACCAAAAAGTTAAAGCCACCTGATCCAACCAATGTGGAAAAAAATGAGATTATATATGGCCAGCAAATTTTACTCAAGTAATCCACAAACAGCTGAATAGGTGGTTGATCTTCAAAACTTGGTCTACAGGGGCCCGCCAATTTAAATTAAGTTTTGCATTGACAATAAAAATTATCCTGCTAATCCAAACTTAATTTCTAGTGTCCTAACCATTATTTATGACTACCAGATTTTTTAAAAGCTAAACAGCACAATTTGGATCTTGGGACTAGACCAACTATGAATCTTGTCTCCATCAAAAAACTTCAGGCTGAAGCCATTATGATCTGGGCCAAATTTAGGCTGCCCCTATCCAACCTGGGCGATGCAACTGTCCCATTAGTCAAGGCTTGGAGGGGGCTCTGTCTGGCTTTGATCCAATGTGAGTGAAGCCTTGACTATGGGTTTCCAAATGGCTTATTATTTTTATCACCCTATATTTAATTAATTGTTAGTTTATTAAATGATGCTTTGTCAGGCTGAAGGCCCAAAATTTTCAGTAACTCTAAGTTATTATATATTCAATTAATGTTTTTTCAGCAAAATGACCAAAATTATTTATAGCTTTAATTTTATAGAATCGACCAATGCCAATTTATATAGTAAAATGTTCAAATAAAATACTCACGATAAACTGCTACAGCATTCACTTTCTGATAACCTTAGGCCATTTTTCCCTATTCCAGATTTATCCTTATTTTCCCTAGCCCTATTATAGTGCTAAGATATATTGAATAAAAGACATTTTTTACTCTTAATGTTGATTTTTGCCTTATTTATTAGAGCTTTTGCCTATTCAAAGTAACAGATCTACCTTAAAGACAAACATTCCATCAAGAGATTGCCCTAGAGACTAAAGTCTAATAAGAGATTCAACTGGAGCTATAAAAACTTATAATTATGTAGCCTTTGAAGGAACTGGAAAAATTATAATAAAAAACTCAATAATGACATAACCCAGTCAAGTACAACGTATGGTCTTTTCCTTAAAGTAGCTAATTTATGCATCCTACCAAACCATAAGTAAATCAGTAAGCAACTTGATTGCCAGATGCAAAGCTCACAACTATAACATATAAAGTCATCCCTCTCATTCTGATTAATTTTTCTATCAGAGCTGTCCATAGGCTTTGGTCTATTCTTGATTAAGATTTCTCTAATTGGTCAAAGTACTCAGATAGACAAATTTTATCCTCATAAGTAATGATGAAATTTAATAAAGGTGGACTTGCAGGTTATCTTCTTTATAGGGGCTGGAAAAGGTGAACTCTGTACCAACATGGTAACTGATATTGTAAGAGATCAGTTGAGTCTATGTATATATCCTAATGTTATAAAAATTGTTGGCGAACTTTTAAAGAGATTGTACTCTGGTATCATTGGCATGTTCCACCATAACATTGGTCTCAGGATGATAAGGGATGGCAAGTTTTCCACGAAATACTATTAGCTCATTCAGCTTGGGAACAACTCAAGATGTGAAATTAGTGACATTTTCTATGAGGACATCCTAAAAACATTTCTCTCTCGTTGCAATCACTAAATGCAACAAATTCAATTTAAGACTAGGTAAATTTGATAAGCTCTTCAAGGATATTAGTGTGTACCCGTTGTTGGGTAGCAGTTGGGCTAGCAGAATAAAGGGCATAGGATTGATCTCTGCAACATCTAAAGTTTGTAAACATCCTGGCAACATCGGTGGCCTAGATAAAAATAAAAATAAGCAGTAAATATTCCGATGAAGACTTTTAGCTTTGGCAAGTGAAATGGAACCAGTTCATCAATTCTCAACATTCCTAGCCCCTGTCATCAGTGGAGCACAGGGTTTGAGTTTTCCTGGATATTAATCAAATGGCACTTTGGGTAAAGCTCTCTAGAGGTATGCATAATCACCTCCAGGCCGCAGTATATGTAGCACCGCACTCCATGAACTGCGGTTGGTTGGATCTCAGGTTAGAAAATAAACAAGCAGCGGATGAAGCTGCATAGGTAAGTGTGGTGTTAGACCTCCCAGATGGTCAACGTGTGGTTAAACAAACCAAACTTTTGTAACCTTCGACTTTCTCCCCAGAATAATAAAGTGCACAGTGCTGGAGATCCACCTCATGGATGGACTTAAAAGCTATGGGGAGCTTCACTTCTTCAAAATGCAACACTTTATGCTTATGATGGACTTGTGCACAGGCAAAGTGATTTCTGTGATCACTCCATCTGCAGTCATAGTGAGATATTTGACCCCAATCGCTTACATCACAGTTGTTTTTTTCAATGTGCAGGTATCCCGCCCATTCCACATCACAGTGGATACTGCGCCCCCTATCTGCACCTTTTGTCACGCTTTTGGCCACAAGGCCCAAACATGACCTGCCAAGGAGGGCATCACACAAAACAAAATCCTACTTGATGCATTGGGTAATGAAGACTCATACTATGAACCGGCAATTGAAACCACCGCCTTCCCGTGAGGCGCGCAGGGGTTTTACATTCAGATTAAACCTGTATCTCTGCAAGAATGCAAAAAGCAAAGCATGCTTGTAGAGCAGCAGCCAAGGCATCATCCATGGCCACGTCTATGATCCCACCTCCCCAGACCCAGAATGACATTGAGTCATTTGATGCTGAAGTGGATCATGAATCCGTTAACCAATGAAATTGAGCCAACCACTCTGAGGACTCTATGGGTGAGTCAGATTTACCTGAGCAATATTACCAATCCTCAATCAAAACCAATTCTACCACCCATTTCCCTCCCAAATTTCTGTTGACCTCTGATGATGCACCACAGGAGCACAGCAATTCAAAAATTTGTAACAAATCATCAAACGACAAACAATCTACTTCTAAGCCCTCTGCAAAGAAAGCACTCAAGAAATCAGATAATGTGTACAAACTGCAATCTTTAAAAGATCCTGCTGCAATTAGCTAAGTGGCAAAGGAAGGCCAAGGAGGCCCTTCCCATTGCACCTAAGGTGCGATGGGGGAGCCTTCACAATAGGGACATTGAACATTACTGGACTCAAGGCCTCGCCATCATGTGTTAGGAAACTGAGTTTATAAAGAATAATTTCCCTGTGGACATCCTGGTCATTCAAGAAACCCACTGCCCACATAATGCCAAGGAAACATGGGCAACCATGCTCCTCCCCTTCCTTTCTTTATGGTTGCCGCACTGTGGGGTGCTTATACATGTGAACATAATTTTTTATTTATTTCTTAAAATTCATACCTTGATGGCCATGTGCTTGTAGTGTCCTTTTTGTGTGACGACAAAGTGCATGCTATCATTAATATTAATGCCCCACCTGTGCGCAGGTTCACCAGGAATTCCTCTTGGCCATTACTTCCTTCCCACTTCCTCCTGACCCGTTTGTGGTGGGCGACCTGAACTGCTGGGCCAACCCAGCCACCAAACACTGGGCTTCTGCACCTGCCCCCCGCAGGTCTTATCAATTTTTACATTCTAAAAGCCACTTTAAGGCTGTTTGATGCTCTACCTAAACATGAACCACTGCTCCTCAACATGTCCCATCCCCATGTACACAACGGACAGCTGAGGTCTAGTCCTGCATTGACCTTATTCTTGTCCTATTGAACTTTTGCCCCAGATTGTGCAATTTACTATGACAAAAGTCAAAAATCTAAAACCACAGGTTGGTGTCAATTTCCTTCTCTTTGTTGTAATCTGTGGCACAGGCACCAAAGGATGCAAACTTCATCCAGCCAAAATCACGTCGCCCAGGTTTTCCTCATGGGTGGACACCAAAACTTCAGCACAGGAGTTTGCCACACCATTCTGTGTGGACCCATTTACTACCTGGTCAACCTTCAAAGCAAACACCATCCAACAAGCACACCATTCTTATCGCGTCACTCTTGGGCTAAATCATTGATCATTATGTGCACTCTTGAATAAGTGGACCACCTGGAGTCAATGTCCCTTCTTCAGGCTACAGTCTGGATTGTGGTCACATGTGGCAGAGGTGTCCGCTCGTTTCAACGCACTGGTAAGGCAACACAGGCAGCGTATTTGTGTATAGTACGAAGCAAAAAATATAACGGCGGGTGACACATACTCCATCTATTTTTTTAAAATTCTTTGCACCAAGAAAGACCTGGCTTGTACACAGGTGAGGCGGCCAGACTACTCCATTGCAGAAACTCCAGCCAAAGTGGCATTAAAGCAAAAATATTACTCTGAATTGTATTGTTATGATCCAGTTGAATCAGCCAAAGCTGATGAATTTCTTGAAAGCACACATATCTGCACTGTTTCCCATTACCGGAGTTGATGAATTTATTTTTATTTAACTGAGGCAAGCCGACCAGAGGACAGGATTTACTGATATGTGTGTAGAGATGGTATGGGAGGGAAGAAAAGCAATGAAGAGATATGATTGGGCACCCCGGGGTACACAGGTTAACCCTGTTACCAGCTGGGACCGCCAGGTGTGGGGGGTCTTAGTGCCCTATTCCAAGGGGGTTGCCCCCACTATGGAGCAGGTGTGAAGGAAGGGGTCCATGTGAAGGAGCCAGAGCGGGAACCATGAGTTTATGAGTCTCTGTTGCCTTGGCCTCATATACCCATAGAGCCAAGCTTGGAAATGCTCCAGTAAATGGACGTGGAACCTATTGACAACCCCATGGATGGTTGGGGCTGTGCCCTTGAACGCATCCAAGGCAATAGTGTGGATTGTCCACATTGCAATGGGTATCAATAGGGAGTTCAGGGTGGATGGGATTGGGTACATAAGTTGGATCGCGAGGAGGCTCTTTGAGATGGAGAAATTCTGGTCACCTTGGATCTTGAGCAGGCGTGCAACTTCTCGCCATATGCTTTGGACAGGGGGCAGGTTTCTAGGCGGTGGTGTAGGGAGCCCTCTCCTCCACATACTGCGCAGGTTGCGTGGAGGGAGAGGGTGCAGTACGCCATTCTGTAGGTCCTTCTTAGGCAGCGCCAGGCGTTGTCCCTTACCCTCAGCTGGAGGAGTGGATGGTGCGTCATCCTCCATATTGCCTTTTGTGTGGTTAAGTCATAGGGGATATCCAAAGAGTCTAGGTATTCAACTCTGGCGATAGATGGGGTTGGGGTGAGTATATCTTTGTGGGGGTGGTCTTCTGGCTTTTGTAACGCGAAGTGAGGTCTGGGTCGTCCCCTTCCCTTCACTGCACCGGTGGTAGCAACGGTCCACCCCATGTGGCGGATGGTTCAGAGGAGGCGCTTAAAGTGAGGAGGGGTTCCGTGTGGGCCTGTTGCGTTGGGGCAGTTAGTGAGGTACGATAGTAAGCTGGAAGGGTGGTGTGAGTTAGGTATTTTGAGTGCTTGCGAGAAGTTGGCACTTGCTGCCCTGGACCAGTGCAGTTGCGGGGGGTCCAGGGTTAGCACTTCCCCTATCCAGGTGCCCATGATGCGGTTGGCATGATACTTGAAATCTATCAGACCCATGCCCCACTGGAGCATGGGCTATACAGCGTTTCAACCTGGAATGGTGGGCAGGATCCAGGCCACAGCCAACCCTGGATGAGCACACGGATTGACATTATAAAATTGGGGGAGAAGGGAATCACATGTGTGGGGAACCATAGCATCGGGAGGATGAGCGAGTTGACAACTGCCACTCGCCCTGTTAACCTGGGGGATCTACCCTTAAGGGAGGTGATTCTGTTGGATATCCGTTGTAGCAGGTTATTTTTGATCATCTCACTTGCATACCCCCCTGTCTCCAACCATATCCTAGGGTGGCGGACAGGGGTGGTTGTGGGAGGGTAATGCAAAGGATAGGGCGAGTGAGTTTTTGCATCTTTGGTTGTGTGTGGTGGGTGATGTGGTCCAATTGGTGGTGTATTTTCCAAGGAAAATAATTTCAGTTTTTTGTTTATTAAGTGATGCGCTACTCACCGTGGAGTAAACTTCATAGGTGCGCTTTAGCTGTCAGGAATCACTGTTGTCAGCTATACCTGTTACACAGTCATCCGCGAAGGCTAGTATTTTGACTGGGGCTGGCCTAGCGCAGTTATGCCTTGAGGCGTGAGTTGGCAACGCAGAGGAGTGGGTCAAAACAGAAGTTGTATAGTAGCGGGGTGAGGGGGTCCCCTTACTTGAGCCCTCTGCGTGGGGTGATCCTGTTGGTCAGGAAACCAGGGCCACATACCACCGTTGAAGCAGATTCCATGAGGAGCATTGCCCAAGAACCTGGGTAAAAAGTGGAAAGCGTGTAGGAACTCTTTTAAGCATGGCCAGCTAACGCGGTCGTATGCCTTCTCCTGGTCAAGAAATACCAGGGCACCCATCGCTTTGGATTGGCATACATTGGTGACGGAGTGTATGTTAGACCAGATGGAGCGCCCTGGTGTAAAACCAAATTGGTTGGGTGATAGGGCTTTTGAGGCTAGTGCTCCAAGTCAGGTAGTTAGATTTTTTGTGAGTAGTTTAGTGTCAGTATTTGGGAGTGCTATTGGGCGCCAGTTGGCCAGTTCCAGTCTGGTGCCATTTTTAAATAGGGTAATGACATAGGAGTCCTGGCCTCCTGGAAGGAGACGGGTCTCCAGCAAGCACTGGTTCATAGATGCTAGGAGGAGGGGGGCGATCTGTTTAAAGTATTTTTTATAAAATTCATAGGGTATCCCATCAGGGCCTGGGCATTTCCTACGTGGTGCACCGCAGACTATATTCCAGAGCTCCTCCTGCATTATCAAGTTTAGGAGATTATAGTCCGGCGGTGCATTCTTTGTATTCCAGTGGAGTGTAATTTTTTATTTTTTAGGGATCAGGTGGGGTGTCACAGTAGAGTTCAGTGTAATAGCAGTGGATTTCCGCCTTGACCTCCATTGGGTTGGTTACCACGGTTCTGTCAGCTTTGTGGACCTGTGTGCACTGGGGCAGTTTGCCTTAGAAGTGGTATTGGTGGAAGAAGAGCGCAGAGCAGGTTTCACCTTCTTTTATGTTCTTACCTTTCCACAATACTTTGATCATGTGCTGGTGTTCGTGGATGAGGGCGTTAAGGCGGGCAGAAATTGCCGCCCATTTGCGGCCCCATTTTAGGCTGTATCAGGACTTTGGGGTATTGAGTTTTGGGTGGTCAAGTTCCACCAGGGTGCATCTGATTGTGGCGGTATCCGCAGTGTATCTGCACAAAGCAATATGTCAACTCTTGTTTATTAGTTTGGGTCTGAATTTTTCCCAAGATTTGATGGGATCTGATGTGAACAGGGAAGTGAATTTTGGGATTAAAGCTTTGTGCTCAACCCATTCAGAATTTTTGGGGAGTTTTATATTCTCTGGGTATAGCTTCCTCCAGGGTGTCGTCCACGTTTGGGTCCTGGTTGGCATTAACTGCACCAAAACTAGACAATGGTCAGAGAAATTAATTTTTTTGTGGTGAAGTTAGTGATGAATGAGCAACAGGATTTCAGTGTGAGGATGTGGTCGATGCGGCTCATTGAGATGAGCATACCCTTGCATATGCTGGGGTGGTTCATGTAGGGAAGGAGTGGAGCCCCAGGGGGAGGGTGTCATAGAGGTCAAGGGATGCCTTCATTATGCAGAACTCGGAGTGTCCTGGTGGGTATCCCCTGGGGTTGGGCCATCAGTCTGTAGTGGGATCATCCCAACAGTTAAAGTCGCCCAACAGGATGGTGTCCAGTGGGAGGTTGAGCGTTGGGATGGATTCAAGGAATTGTTTCCTCTCAGATGTGGTTCACAGTGCATAAATACAGGCTATCAATAGTGTGGTCTCTTGGTTTGGGATCCTTGCAATTAGGACATGGCCATCAAAGTGTGAGGAGGATTCATTGATTTTAATTTTTTTTTTATTATTATAGATGATTACCCCGCAGTGGGACGTCCATATTGACTGGGACGGTGAGACCCTGGCCGCTCAGGATCCTTCTTCCCCCTGTAGACAGTGGGTCTCTTGGATGGCCAAGATGTCTACCAGGGGTTTGCGCAGGAAGTCCAGTTTTTTGGCTCGGGATGCTTGAGCCCTGGCTCCTGAAATGTTTAGTATCCCTATTGACACTGAGGTGCCCGCAGCGCCTCAGGAGCGGTTGGGCGAGCCTTCCAGCCCTAGTCCCCCGCTCATTGCCTTGGACTTGCTCCGTGTGTTTGGTCAATCCACTCTGAGGCTTCCGCTCCTTACCTTTTGATGATTTTGTGCAGGTATTGTTAGATTTGGGGTTTGTATTAAGCTTTTCTGCACGTGATTTTGTTTGATTTGAATTGGTGCTCTGATTGGCGTATGATGTTTTGGGGTTTGATCTTGGCGCTCTGGGCCCTGTTGGCTCATCCATAGTGGATGCAAAATGTCCCAGTAAGTTTATTTGATTGGGATCCTGCGGTGATTCTGTCAGCTTGAGAAAGTTTTCTGCATAGGTTGTCCAATCTGACTGTTTGGCTCAGATCACATCCTCCATGGTTGCTCTGCCTTGGGGATTAGTTTTTGATTGGCTGGTTTGACCAATTTCCTCTATGTCCATCTGGATTTAGTTTGGGTCAATGGAGGAGGTCATGAGAGATGCGGCCTTGGCTGCTGCCCGCTTGTGGGCCTTCTGCACCTGTTTGCATACTTTAGGTGAGTTTGGATCGATGAGGACGTAGTGTCAATCCTCTCCTCAGAGGAAAGTGTGGTTGGCGTCAACCATTCTTATGAAGGACTCCTCATCTTTTTCCATGGCGTCATTATAAAAGTCCAGGGCCATGATGCCCTCCTTCACGGGGCACGCATGCTCCTTGTGCCCCAGTGCGGTGCAATGGTTGCAGATAGGTGGTGCGCGTTCTGGTATGACGCGGAAAGGTTTTGACACTCCCCCATCTGGGAGGTGAAATACCGCGGTGCGTGGGATTTTAGTTAAATTTGTGGCTACATCAGGGACCGTGTTGATTACAGCGATTGCCTTTTCTGTGAACAGGGTCAGCATCAGGTGGAAACGCTGTAGTTCTAGTTGTTTTATTTCTCTGTAGCTTTGAAGGTCAAATTGGAGTTCTTCTATAATTAGCTTACAGGGGATGTTGGTGGAAAGTGAGTCAAATGAGATGAACAAAGTGTTTGCTTTGTTTCATCTGGTGCGTGCGGTGCACACAATTCATTTCCCCTTGGGGAGGGCTATTTTCTCACAACCTTTTACTGCGGCGTCTGCATCCTCTTTGGTTTCGAAACCCATATTAATCCAGCCACGGTGGATGGTGTGTGTGGTAATATATACTGCGTGGGAAAAGAGGGAGGCCTGTGCCTCACCTACCTTTTCTTACAGAGTTGGGGAATCAGCTCCTAAGAAAATTCAGAGCCCATGTTCCACTTTTTTATTTGGGCTGTGCATACTGTATCTCCATGTATTGGTTTTGTTTTGTGCTAAACTCCACAAACCCAGGCGGTGTTTGGGTATGGGGTTTTTGGCAGCATTGGCTCCTAGTCCCCATCCAGGGCGTTTTTTGCCCTTGGGTGCACCGTTTTGGCCTTTGCCCAATATGACTTTCGCCCAGTTTTATTGGGTTTTATTAAATTCGCTCATCTCACCTGTGTGATTATCAAAATCTATCTGTCTGAATTGAATCTTGGTAACTGATGTTATTGTTACAGGAAAGAAAAGTGGAGTTGATGAATTTAATTTATTGAAATGAAATCTGGTATGCCATTCGCGGTGCACAGCTCAGGAAATCCCCAGGTCCAGATGGGATTAATAATGAGTTCTAGAAGAGATAATTTTAATTAATGCTCCTCTTTGTTACTTGCCTCAATGAACCAGTGTTTGTTGGAAACGCGCCTCCTTCCTGGGAGCCAGATAGCGTACACTATAGCGCTGTATAAAAAAGAGGATAAGCTGGACCTGGCCAACTGGCGCCTCATTTCACTTACTAACACAGATACTAAATTACTTACTAAAATTATGGCCAAACGCCTAGGGGAAGTGTTCCTCTAATATAATCTCCTCTGAGCAATTTGATTTCATTCCTAAGCGGTCTATATGGGACAACATTTACACTGTATCCAACGTCTGCCAATCCACGGCTACTTGGGCACTTGTTTTCTTATACCAGCAGAAGGCTTATGATAGGGTCAACTAGGAATACCTCAAAGCCTGCCTCCACATGTTCCATCTTCCCCATCGATTCATTAATCTGGTAATGTTGCTTACAGAATATGCCACAATGGCTGTGCGTGGCCCTGGTTTCCTCACTAATGTGATTCAACCACAAAGGGGCCTCCGCCAAGGGGACCCTTTAAGCCCACTATTGTACAACTTCAGCCTCGACCCACTTTTAAACAATGTGAATGCCCGCCTTACTGGTGTCCATGTGCAAGGCCAAGCACTAGTTAATATTATGGCATTTGCTGATGATTGGGTGGCTGAGGTGTCTAACAACCAAGATGTACGCACGCTTGATGCTACTATCAAGGATTACTCCAGGGTAATTAACTCTGCACTTAACGCCTCCAAAAAATAATTCTCCTTAGTCAGTTTCAAACCCGCTGGGCCCCAGCGCCCCGTTTTCTACCTGCTTCAGCAGCTATCTCAAGGTTCACTTGCCCCGCCCACCCCAAACAGCCCTGCTTGTGCTCCCTTTCGTGACAAGGCCCACTACTGGTCTGGTACGCCATTTAGGGGTGTTGCTAGAGGCGGGAGGGTATGCCTCAATGGTGATGGAGCACTATATCCTGGAAAATGTTATGAAACGCATAGCTTCCCTCAAAGCCCATCACACCTCCCTTATAGGTAAAGTATTGGTAGCCAACTCTATGCTCCTATATAAAGTTTGGTTTGGGGCCCACGCCATCGCTTCTACCCCTTGTTTCTACAAGTCATTATACGCCCTTCTGAAAGGGTGGCTTTGGTTAGGTCGCCCATTGCCAGTGCGCCTAAATGTCATGTTTGGCCCTCACCATAGTGGTGGTATGGGCCTGCTCAACTTTGAGGCCCATGCCGCCAAAGTAATTGGCACCTGGGTCACTAAAGTCACCAATCCCACACCCCCAAGCACAACACTGGTCACACACAGCCCGCTCCAACTTTTCCCACGCCCTGGGCCTCAGCAATCCTACTCACCCCCATTCTCTGTTCAACTATCTTGCCTCACATCCCTCTTCTACAGTCCTGAATGGGACGTCGCCCCACTCTAAACGAATTCTCCTCTCCATGCGGAGCGCAGAGTGGATAATTAGCATCAGTGGGCACACCACCCAGAGGTGTCTCCCTACTCCCCGCTTCAAACAGAAAGTACAAGACCAAGCCGTTTTGACCAATTTCATACCCAGGAGGTCCCTACCATGGTCAGAGTGGAATATCTGGACTTGTTGGACATCCCATACTCCATAGAAACCCAGAAAGACATCTGGAAGTACACCCATCACACTCTTTTGGAGACACAAGTTCGTTCCCATGTATGGCGCTGCTTGAAACGGGTTTACCGTACTTCAGAGCAACCCAACGCATCACACTCCGCATGTGTTGTGTGTGACCAATATGGGACTTTGGTCCACCGCCTGGAGATGTGCCCACCATCAAAAAGCAATCTGGCGCGAGGTTCAGCGCCCTTTTGCCAAGAGCAAACGCAGACCTTCATCCTCTCTAAGAACATCTTCGCCTTATCCTTGAATTCCCCTATACAAACTTCCCTATGAGCCTTAGTGGTTGCAATCACTATGTGGACTACTCACACGGTTGTCTTGGATGCCATTTCAGGCTATAAACCCTCCCTCCAGGAAGCTGTACACCGATTACAGTTGCACCCTGTGGACCACTTTCAAGCATGGTTGTTTGTTTATCTAACTTCCCATCAATGGCAGTTAGTCTCATCCTGGTTTATGGTATGGTTCATCACCAGGCCCTTTCCTTCCATATGTGCTTAATAGTGGTGCAAGCCTCTACTAACGATACCTCTCTTCCTTTAGATGCGGTTCCCGCTGGCAACAGGAGACAGCATAAGCTTCTCTGGGGTGCCTCTAGCTTATATTTGTGCTTGATTGTTTTGATGTTTTGGAAAAGTTCATCTCATGGTCAGTCTTCCCCAAATTAAATTTAAAAGTCCATGAGGATAACCTGCGGACATCTATGCTTGTGTATTACCTGTTCCATTATAAAATTTGCAGTTAATATTGCTCCAATATCTCTTATAGCTTAAGCATTGACCCTCTTAGTAAGGAGTTTGGTTGATACTAAAGCTACCCTGTAGTGAGAGCCACATGTGTAATGTGAGGTCACTTTATGAGCTATTTTCAGAGGTTATTGTTGGCCATACCAGCTCTTAGCTCACTGTATAGCGCTACTATGCAGTGATCTTATGAATCTTTAGTATAAGTAAAACTATGTAAAGATCCAAACAAACTTACAACAAGCTTGGTAAAAAATGTGATCCTTCATTTAGTATATGAAAATACTTTTTATAATCAAATCACTACATTCAAGATTCAACAGAGCTCTTGTGAAGAGGATCACTGACTATTGTATAATGCAAATATGGGGGAAGATGATTTGTCAAAAAGTTTTTGAATGGTAATTCACAGGCTAACTACAATGCAATTCAATTAGGGTACAATTTAATAAGGAAGTTTTGATTGCTATAATTTTGATTTATGAATCAGGAATCAAGTCAACAATACATCTTACCTTTGCTTCATCCACCTAGTTGATTTAACTTAAAATTTGAATAAAAAGTTTTACACTTACCAGTTTATTCATCTGCACATCTCCAACTCTTGTAGATACAACTGACACCTGCTGTACCTTGTAGGGTGGCGGTGCGCTGCCTCCTGGCTTTTACAGCTACCGCCAAAATGCGCCTAGGCTGGCCCAGCTAGCCCTCCAATCACTTCCAGTCGCTACGACCTACCCAGGGCCTAGATCACCACCTTGCACACTCCCAGCTGGGCTTTAAAGCCCCTAGTGCTCCCTCAAAGCAACATATATTCTGGCCTTCAGGTAGTTATGGTAACCTCTTCCCCTACGCAAGCGCATCCATCATCAAGATGCCCGTGGCGGTCCACAAGCCCACCAGTTTTTAGATTATGCACCATCAATGGGTACTTCAGCCTTAGGTTTTCTTGTGAACCCCACGCCATGACGGAAGCACTGCTGCCTCTTATTTACAAAAACACACCCATCCTGACTATTTGAATTCACTTGCAGGATGTGGCCATGATAGTGGTCCAGTTTTCAGTTTTCCCAAAAACCTCTCCCCTGAACGCCGCACGATGAACTCAAGAGAGGCCTTGGCTGCCATTGGCGCTGACACCATGATGAAGTTTATGGTGCTCAATGGCGCTGATTTTTCTCCAGGTCTTGTGCATTTGCAACAATCCACCCCTACCAGACCAACACTGCCTTGCATTCTCCCCAAGCCATAATAAAATCTACACCTGATCATCACATATGAGAATGCTTCAAAAATGGCTGCGACATCTGTCCCATGTGCTTTAATCTTGACCATTTAAAGCACAAGAGCTAGCGTTTTATGCCAAAGCTTCTTCTGCCACTTCTCACTCTGGCGTCAGCACCACTAAGCCTTTCTATTTTTTTGTTTTAACTGATCCTCCTCCACACCCTCAACTGCCGTGGGCGCTGCTCCCACTGCTCTGCCCAACCAGAGCACAACCACTAGAATTATTCCTGAGCATATTGAAGCTTTGGCGCTAGCGAAATTGCCATGGCCAGTTGTAAATGGCCAATCAGCTCCTGCCACCCAAATGACTCCTTTAGCTGGACCAGCGCTGGCCAAATCAAAGCCATGAGGGATTCTTAAATGGATTGACAATAAAGAATGGCCCTTTAGAGTCAAACCTAATTTTGACTCGTCTGTTTTTCACATACCTCCCAGTTTAGCTCCCTGCCACCTGTTCCATCCTCAGAATGGCTGTCCAATCTGTAAAAGTTGCATAAAAAGTCTGTCAGAGCAGCTGTTACCCCCATTAACTACCTCCTCTAAGCCCTCCATATGGTGATGAAGTCACTTTATGAGGGTATTCCTTGTCAATATTCCCAATAACTTTCTGAAAGATGCCACGTATGAAACCAAAGAGCTCACCTTTGCTGCAAGCTGGACATGCACCAACGTGGCGTTATCTTCACACTTCAGTCCAAACTATCCTCAAACCTGACAGCAAATTAACTATTTTACATACATGCCTGGATTTATCTCTTTTGCTAAACACAGCTGTCTCAATACATAGAAGCAATAAACACCTCAGGCCTCATTAATGAGGAGAATCCACACCTCTATATTCTGTCTACCCCACGCCACTGATGCTTCAAACCCCATTCTGCACAACTTTGCCCACCACCTGAAGCACAAACTAAACAAGCGTCACCCTGATCCCTCCTCCTCTTCTACTAGGGATGCTTAAGCCTTGCGGAGGCACCACGTCATAATTTATTTATCATTGTAGAAATAATCCCTTTGTTATCTTTCTTTTGCTTTGATAACTAGATTATAGCCAAATTCGAATTTTTAAAAAATACAAAAAATGGCCGCTCAATTGAGCTAAAACTTACCAATGTCAATGCAATTGACGCCTGCTGCTTCAACTTGGGGTGGTGGTGTGCTGCCATCTGGCATCTTTCAGCTGCCGCCAAAGTGCACCCATGCTGGCTCTGCTAGCCCTCCCAATGCTACCAGGCGTTATGTTCCCCTCAGACTTTGCCCACCACCTTGCAAGCTCCCAGGTGGTGCTCCAGAGCCTATGGTGCTCCTATAGTGCAATTTTCATTTCAGACTCCAGGTAGATATGGGAATCAATTTCCATATGTGAGTGCAGCCATCATTGAGATGGCCACGGAAGTTTTTTAGCCTACCAGCTTTATTGACTTCCACCCCTTTAAGGGGTACTATGATACCAGCTTCTGTTCAGAAGCTAATGTAGCAGCAGCAAAGCTGCAATTGTTTTCAAAAAATCCTCTCCACACCATTTGAACCTGGCTGTAAGCCCTGGGGAACGTCCCCTGGGTGTTGACCAGGCCATTTTCCCATTTCCAAGTAAAAAGGCACTGAAGAGGATGGCTGTACCCCTCGTTACTCAGGGTGATCTCACTCACATAGTAGATGAGCGCTGAGTAACAGCTCTCCCACTTTGGATCCCATTCCCAGTACCCACACTAACCTTGGCAGAACTTTTATGAGGAATCAGTGAAATCTGTGCTGAGATCACCAAAATAAAATTGATCATAACTAATTTGAGTGTCAATCCACCCAATGCTCAGAATTTAAATGGTCAAAAAGGTATGAAGGCTGATCTATCAGCCAGAATGCTCGATGGTTGCAAGTCAATTAACATGATAATCAGAAAAATCTCTCCCCTCTCAAATTTGTCAGGATCACCCCAATGGGCAGCTTCCTTCTAGCAAATCAGGTGTTGCGCCTGATGCAATGCTATTGACTGAATGAATGACCCAGCAACCAAGCACAGGTGGGTTGGGCATCCCAAACCTGTTTCCAACCAAATGGGCCCACCCCTATGTGGGGTGGCTCTGGGGGATTCCCGCCGCTTGTCAGGCTAAACACTGTCATGCCAACCATCAGAAACGTAGGTGAGTCTTAGTTTAGGCGTTCAAGGTTGAACTGACAGCAACTCGGCCTGCCGCTGAATTTTGTGATTAAAGTTCCCAAGGAACTAACCCATCCATTCCCAGATAATTTGCCGGTTAGGTCAAATTTGAGGGACACAAACCCAGCTTTGCTTTCCCCCAAATTGACTACTATCTAATCAGTTGCATTGCATTGAGAAAATTGTTGGTCAATTTTTCTTTCCTAAATAATATTAAAAATTCTTCCCAAAAAATTAGTTTTTATTTGTTAAAAATTAAGCCACCTTATCTTCCAATGTTCTTGTACCCCTCAGGGTTAATGGCCATGTGAATCTGGTACTTTATTTTGTGCCTATATGAAATTCTGGCTCACCGCAGATATTGGTGGAACACTTTTCCGGTTCCATATTTGTCATATCAGCAGCAGTGCCTCAGGCATTCTGGTTTGCTGTTCAGATGCTCTGGCATCTGGGCTAGCAGCCAGTCTAATTCTTACTTGCTGTCCACCTGAAATAATTGACAAACCATATTTCTTAGCCAGTTCCGCCTTTTTTCACATGTATAGGCGCAGCAATGGTCCCTTCTTTCCAACTGAGCCAGGTTGTAAAGAAGATTATCTCTGATCACATTAGTCCAGCCACACTCAAAACTCCAAAACCATACCCCATATTTGCCGCGGCTATTTGCCCATTGGTTTCCAATGACCCCATCACCATCTCTTTGGTATCACTGGATTCATCCACAACTACCAAAAAGGAGAACTAAGCTTACTTCTTAGTATCCATGAAGATTAACGTTGGTTCTCATCACGTCTCCTTTGAGGCCCTGGTAGATACTGGAGCTATAAAAAATTTATGAGTGTTGAATTGGTGCAACAATTAAAGCTGAAAATGGATGCGGGCTCCTCAGTGATGGTGGCCTCATCTACTTATCAGCCCTCATATGTCATTTGCCGACAGGTACCTTTTTCAATCCACCAGTTCAGATTATGTGATCGATTTTCAGCTATTCCAGACTTGGTATTTCCAGTGATCTTAGGGGTAGGGTGGTGGCATTGACAACATGTGAAGATTCATTTAGAGTCTAATATGTTGTCATTTACCAATGATTATTTGGAGGGAGAATTCCCTTTGATTGACACCCTCAAGAAGGTACAAGGTACTAGCTCTATCACTACCCTAGTCACTTTTGTGGGCATTCCGGCCAATTTCCCCAAAAGTTTAATGCACTATCAGAGAATTTTTGATATGGAAAAGGCAGATCGTCTGCCTAAACACACCAGGTACAATTGTGGGTTTCGAATGACATGGAGTATGTGAACATCAACTGTCCGCTGTATCCCCATACAGCGGAGGAAGAAGTTGAACTCAATACCTGGTTGGAAATATGTTGAAAAAAGGTTGGCTGTTCAAGGAGACCTCACCCATTGCCTCCCCCATCATCTTTGCCAAAAAAGCGGATGGTTCTCTCCGTCCCTGTGTGGATTACAGCCATTTGAATAAAATAACAGTTACTGATCCCTACCCATTGCCTCTGGAGCAGACAATCAGTCAGGCAATCGCCAAATCCAGTGTGTTCTCTAAGAAGATCTGGTGAACGCTTTTAACCAAATTTGGGTAATGGAAGGGCAGGAATGGTTAACAGCGATCTGGACAAAGTGCGGCATTTTCCAATTTTGGGTAATGCCTTTTGGGCTGAAGAATGCTCCCGCTACGTTTCAATGGATAATCAATAATGTACTGGATGACCTCCGCTTCACCTTTGCTGTTTCATACATAGATGTTATTCTGGTTCACTCCCTGACTCCTGAACAACATGCTATTGACTTGGAAGCGGTGGTGGTCGCCTTGCATAAGGCAGGGTTGTTCCTCAAACCGTCCAAGTGTGAGTTTTATAAGGAGGAGGTCACTTTCCTTGGGAACCTGGTTCTTAAAGATGGTGTTGCAATCCCTCCTAATAAGTTGGATGCTATCTGGGAATGGCCAACTCCAGCTACCCAGAAACAACTATCGAGCTTCTTGAAAACCATCATTTTCTTAAAAAAGTTCTCCCCCGCACTTTCACAGCTCGCTGAACCACTCCACCCCTTTACAGGAAAAAACGTACCATTTTGCTGGATGGACAAATGCCAACAGGCGTTCGAATTGATTAAAGAGGTGTTTGTATACCCTCCCATATTAAACCATGCTGATCCCACCAAGCCATATATCATTGCATGTGATGCGTCATCAGTAGCTGTCAGAGCAGTGTTGTTCCAGGAGCACGATGGTTAAGAACACCCAGTCGCCTACATTTCCTGAATGTTTACCTCCATGGAGCAGCCTTGGGCTATTTATGACAAGGAGTTGGCAGCTGTTGCATGGGCCTTAACTCATTGGCGGTACCTGTTACAGGGTGCTTGACATGTTTAATGGTTTGCATGGATCACCAGGCCCTGTTGTACTTTCATAAACCCCAAAAATTGGCACATCAGCAAACCCGAGCCTATTGGGACCTGTGCAGTTTCAATTTCAAATACAAATTCATAAAAGGGGCACTAAATGTACTTCCAAATTTTATCAGCCGCAGCCCCACCCACAGTTCAATGGATCAGGAGGAAGTGGACCTCGTTACTGTGATTCCTACCACCCAAATCTTGTCAATTGTTCCCCCTGTCATTTATTCCTTCACTCTGACCTCTGACGCTCCATTAGCTGCTCAGGTCTTAGCCAGTCAAATGGCCTGCCCTGAGGGCGTGGAGTTGATCGAGTAGTTATCTCACCAGAAGCATAAACACTCCCTATATTCACTGAAGGAGGGTCTTATTTATTTTAGATCTCGCGTTTGGGTTCCCCCTCTTTCTGAAATGAGGTATTTCGCGCCCATCACGACCCCCCACAGTTAGTCACCCTGGTTCTAAGAAATGAATCGAGTTTGATTAAATGGACCTACAATTGGGAAGGTTTGACAAAAGAAGTTCAGGGCTGGATCGCCAATTATGTTACTTGTGCCAGTGCCAAGTCGGGTTTCTCTGGCAAAAATGGCCTCCTGCACCCCTTACAGCAGGCGGAGGTTCCATGGACATTGGTGTCTGTGGATTTTATCGTCGAGCTCCCCTGCTCTAATGGGTTCACAGCGGTGATGGTAGTGGTGGACTGCTTTATAAAATTCTCCCTTTTTATCCCCTGCACTTCCGCACTTATGTCTGAAGAAACTGACCACCTTTTTGTACTCCATGTGTTTTCAATGTTTGGTCTCCCCCAGGAAGTCATCAGTAACTATGGTTCCCAGTTCATCACGCGGTTTTGGAGTGAACTCCTATCTAACCTGAAAATACCCCCTGTCACTCCACAGCATATCATCCTCAGTCTTATGGCCAGACTGAGTGGGTCAATCAAGTTCTTGAACAGTACCTGCGTTGCTATGTTACAGCCATGCAGGATACTTGGGCCAATGATCTCCCCCGCCCAATTCACATACAATAATGGCACCCACATGTCCACAGGGTTTTCCCCTTACAAAGCAATGTTGGGCTATAATCCTTCATTTTTGTTTGGACCATGCTTGCAGCCAGAGGTTCAAGCTGCCGTGGACCACGCTGCTCATATTAGATTGGCTCAAGTCTTAGTGCGGGAACACCTCACCAAAGCTATAGACAACTACAAGAAGTTCACGGATTGGAAGCATCTTCCAGGTCACGAGTTTACAAAGGGCTCTTATGTCATGCTCGACACCCATCATTTAAAAATCCAGGCCCCTTCCCACAAATTCGCCAGCAAACGTTTGGGACCCCATTTGGTGGAGGAGGTATTGGGTAATAGGGCGTTCCAACTGAAGCTCCCCGCACATTGGAAGCAGCATCCTGTTTTCCATGTTTCCCAGCTGTCACCCTTCAAGGGTGCAATTCCCATGAAACTGGAATCAATTATTATAAATAATGAAGAGGAGGCTGATGTAGAAGCTATCCTGTCATCCCAGAAATCCTGTCATTCCGTACAATATCTTGTGGCCTGGAAAGGGTATCCAGCCTATGAAAACAGTTGGGTCAAGGCGTGAAATTGTGTGAATTGCATGGAACTGGTTGATGCGTTCCATTTATCCCACCCCAAAGCTCCCCATCCCCCCAAAAAGTCGCGACTATTATGGCAATTAAATTACCCAAGGCTAACAAGAATGTGGCTCTTGTGCAGTTCCCTGGTGGTGGGATCCTGTCTTTGGAAAAGGAAAGGGTAATGTAAGTCCCAGGGAACGTCCCCTGGGTGTTAACCGGGCCATTTTCCCATTTACAAGTAAAAAGGCACTGAAGAGGATGGCTGTACCCCTTGTTACTCAAGGCGATCTCGCTCACATAGTAGATGAGCGCTGGGTAACAGCTCTCCCACTTTAGATCCCATTCCCAGCACCCACACTAACCTTGGCAGAACTGTTATTAGGAATCAGTGAAATCTGCGGTGAGATCGCCAAAATAAAATTGATTGTAACCAATTCGAGTGGCAATCCACCCAATGCTCAAATTTTAAATGGTCAAAAAGGTATGAAGACTGATCTATTGGCCAGAATGCCCAACAGTTGCAATTTGATTAACATGACGATTAGAAAAATCTCTCCCCTCTCAAATTTGTCAGGATCACCCCAATGGGCAGCTTCCTTCTAGCAAATCAGGTGTTGCACCTGATGCAATGCTATTGACTGAATGAATGACCCAGCGGCTAAGCATGGGCAGGTTAGGCGTCCTGAACCAATTCCCAACCAAATGGGCCCACCACTATGTGGGGTGGCCTTGGGGATTCCCGCCGCTCATCGGGATAAACACTGTCATGCCAACCATCAGAAACGTAGGTGAGACTTAGTTTAGGCGTTCAAGGTTGAACTGACAGCAACTTGGCCCACCGCCAAATTTTGCGATGACAGTTCCCAAGAAATCAACCCATCCATTCCCAGATAATTTGCCAGTTAGGTCAAGTTTGAGGGACCCAATCCTGGCTTTGTTTTCCTCTAAATTTACTACTATCTAATCAGTCACATTGCACTGAGAATAATGTTGGTCAATTTTTCTTTCCTAAATTTCCATTAAAAAATTCTTCCCAAAAAATTAGTTTAAAATGTTGAAAATTAAGCCACCTTATCTGCCAACGTTCTCGTACCCCTTGAGGTTAATGGCTGTGTGCATCTGGTACTTTATTTTGTGCCTATATGAAATTCTGGCTCACTGGCAGATATTGGTGGAACCTTTTTCTGGTTCCATATTTATCATATCAGCAGCAGTGCCACAGGAATTCTGGTTTGCTGTTTGGATGCTCTGGCATCTGGGCTGGCAGGAAAGTGTAATTCTTACTTGCTGTCCGCCTGACACTGGCTCCCAGATGTGGCCACTTTTGTGGTCCAGTTTGTTTGGTTGCACTCCCATATCTCCCCTGAATGCCTCTGCCACGAGCTCATGGATGGGTTTAGCCATTTATGGTGCAGACCCCGTGGTGCAGTTTGTGGTTCCAAATGGGGTGGATCATCTGGCCAGGCCTTGCGCCTTTGCAACATTCCACCCATTTCATCACAATACCCATCTCGCAATTCCACCCTGCACTATGATCAGATCTACCCCTGATCACCCTTTCTGGGAATGTGTCAAAAGGCCATGCCATTTGTCCATTGTGCTTTGAGCTTGACCACTTGAAGCGCAAGTGCCCAATGGTTTCTGCTTCTGCTGCTCCCACCACCCATCCCTTGGGCGTTGGGCCTGCGCCCATTTTGACCCAATTTTTTGAATGGGGCTCAATCCTCCTGCCCCAACCTTTGGCAATTTGGCGCCATTCCAAAAATGGCAGTCTTTAAATACCAAAATTTTAAAAATTCTAATCAATGTTCAACGAGATTATAGAATCCTGAGTCACTGGCTGAACCAGTTTCAGCTGAGCTGCCATGGTCAACAGCACGTGGCCAATCAGCTCTTGCCACTGCCCCAATTCCGGTGTCTGGACCAGTGCTAACTGAATCCAATCCATTTGAGGCTCTCAAATGGATTAATGAGAATGAATGGCCATACCACGTAAGACCAGATTTTGCTTTGGAGGAGTTCAATGTTGACCCCCAGATTCATGTCTCCGCCATTTTCGCCCTCAAAACGCTTTTCCAATTTACAAATAATCAATAAAATGGCAGTTGAGGCTGCAGCTGCCCCTGTCAACATCATATCTTGCCAGCAACTTCATGAGGGATGGTGCCCCTTGTTGAAGGTATTCAATCCCCATTTTCCCCATGATTTTCAGGAAGATGTGAAGTATGGAATTGAGGAGCTTGCTTTTTGGTGCAAGCCACGCTTACATTGACGCAACAAAAACTTCTCTTTTCAACTCCAATAACCCCAAAACCCGGCAGAGCATCAAGTCATTAAATTGTGTGCCTGCTCTCATCACTTATGTTAAGCATCAACTTGCTTAATATGTTGAGGCAATGGACACTGCTGGACTTAACAATGAAGAAACCCACTATTAGCCTCCTTATGCCTCATGTCAACCAATTTTCCTAACCCATATTTTGTCCGCAATGGTCCACCAGCTAAAGCGGGCACTGAACCAAAAGCTTCCTCACCTTCTGATATGTCTTCCTAGGCTGTTAGCTAAGGTACCATATGAGGATTTTTTTTCTCTAATAATCCATTTGTTTGCTCTTTTGCAAATAAAGATGCGTGGCGGGTCCCCCTTTTGTGTTGGGCACTACTAGTGCTAAAAAAAGAAATAATTTCTTTGTTTGAAACACACTAAATAAAGATGTCATAGACATCCCCCCTGCTTGAGTTGGGCCCCACCAGTACTAAAAAAAGGAACAAGTCAATGATAGAACAACTGATCTGTTTTAAATTACGAACCATTTAGTCAAAGCCAAGGCCTATCCATGAATATTAGCCTTGGAACTAAGAAAAGAACTATTGCATATCGCAAAAACATATCTTTTTGACCCCAGTTATCCCAAACCACCAGCGCATCAATACTTATACTTGTGTGCCTGCTTTCATCAATTTTACTGAGCGTCAGCTTGCTCAATATGTTGAGGCAATGGACACCGCCGGCCTCATAAATGAAGAAACCCAACAACTATACTCCTGATGCCCCATGTCGCTGATGCTCCCATACTGATGCTATCTGCCATGATCCACCAGTTAAAGCAGGCTCAGATCAAAAGTTTTTCCAAAGCTTCCTTGTCGTCTGATATGGCTTCCTAGGCTGATAACTTAGGGGCTATATTGGGAACTTTCTTAACTATAATAATCTCTTTGTTTGGCTCAATTGAAAATAAAGATGCGTGGCAGCTCCCCTTTTGGATTGGGCACCACTAGTGCTAAAAATTAACTATCACATATCATTGAGACTCTAAGCCTTCAAAAGTCCCAGGGCTAAAAGTCTCTTAGCTCTAAATGCTCATCTTAAGGCATATAGTCTAAAAGCTATATCTCAAAGGGTATTTGTCATTTTAGTTTAATAGATCTAGCCTCAGAGCTTTCAATATCCATTCTACAGTATTCTTTTATCTATTATTTTAAGAAAATTATGCTTAATTGTTACAGACGAGGCTACAAGGGCACTAAAAGCTTATTCTTTAACTACCAGAGTGAACAGAATCTAAAACCAGACATGCAAAGCTGCAGGCAACTTACCCATCATGGATGAGATTGAACGACCCCTTTTAAAGATTCAGTTGATCAAAGAAATTTACCAAGTACTCTGGATGATATATCCAAAATAACTTTATACCTGACGTTCAAGGAGATTATAAATTGAGGATGATGAAGTTGGCAACTAAAACTATGAATTTTACCCCCTTTTATACCTTCAGGGGTCAAAATAAATTTCATTTGCTCTATGACAAAGAGATGACTCAACCAAATTTTCCCTAAAGGAAACATTTTGAGCTTCATCAAGGTATTAAAAAAATTCAATCAACCAATTTCAACAGATGTATGGAAACATGAAGCAAGGTGCATCAAAAAGACGCCATTGAACAAACAGGAAGACAAACAGCATATTACCAAATTGGGTAAAGAAGCAATAACCTGAGGTAGGACTAAAGCCCATAACCCAGAAGTGGGGACTCAGGAAAGGCCCCTTAACGTCCTGGTTCTATGATGACCACCGCAAGAAGGAGCTTACGGATAAAAGAAGTAAGTAAAATAGATGCTACAACTAAAGCAAAAATTAGATGTCATCTTACCAGGAGATCAAGAAGACCCCCAATATCGATAACCCCATTCCCAAATTATCTTAATATATTCATTCATTTTATATCCTGAATTTTATGAAGTAGTATAAAAAAATTGATTTTGTTTCAAGGTTGAAAACATTTTCCCAGAATTTTAGAAAATTATTTTTGTTTCACTTATATCAGTTTAGGTGATCTAATCACCAGTAACCAGTCTGGGATTAGTGGTTAAGCAGAATACAGTAGCCATTCTGTGATTTGCTTTAGAAGAACAGGAAACACGTTTGCGCAGGTTATTTGAACCTCTCTGCCAAGGAAGAGGTTTGATAGGATTCTGCTGTGTCCCAAGTGCCAACGTAATGAGAAAATGCAAGAGACTGTCCAGAAGAGTTTTGTTAAAGGCGCAAACAGTTTAAAAATCTAGAGGCTATATTGGGTAGCATCAATTGAGGTTTTCCAAAGTGAGGATGATCATATTATTTCTGAAAGCTTTCTAGTGTTTAATCAGTGTGGAACGGATCCCCTGAGCAGAAAGTCATCCTTACAAGTTAAGTAACCCAATTTGGCAAACTGATTGTGGTGCTCACTACAGGGGTGACACCTTCAGAAAAGAATGATGATATGGTATTCCTCATGAGCAGTTTAGTAATGCATAATTTTAAGTGTAACAGGGTAAGATTCATCAGGCTTATAGTGAGAGAGGAGGGAACCGTCCATTAAAGACTCTAAGCCCTTGAACTAGAGATATTTAATCTATGGAACCAGATTGAGCGCGTCAAGGAGAACACAGGAAGAGTCAAAATTGCCTTCATCCTATGGTGAGTGGATCATAACCCATAGTGAAGCTTGAATCTGCCATTAAGGAGATGGAGGATCGAAACTTATTTATTGAGAAAGAGAATAAAATGACCTTCTGCACTCTGAATGAATATGTGGAACAATAAAACAGCATGATACCATGCTTTATACTATGGACAAGATTCTAGACAAATAGAGACTCAAATGTGTACTGTAATAGAACCTACCTCATCTTGACAAGTTATCCAGTTGGAGGCACTAATATTGTCCACTCAATTGACTATCGCACAACTACTCATGATACACGCTGACCCCACTAAAGAAGACCCTAAGTTAAAATCATATTCAAGACTATGTACATACCAGGAGATTAAAAAGTTTCTGTTTTCTTACAGATGCACGAAATTATCATGGATGGCTTGAGGAACTGCTAAAGGGCTTGCAACATGCAAGGATATATGAGTCACAATTCTCAAAAGACCCTTAGTGCAGCCTACAACCTGTACTTAATGGATCAAAGTAAAGAGCATCTTCCTCTCAGAGAGAAGTAGTGATAAGATGTCTAAAACATGAAACAGGAGTTATTACTTATGAATATGTGTAAGAATGAATTAGTATAAAATAATGCCTCTCTCAGTAATATCTCAAAGTTCAGCAGTTATGGACAGTGGGAACTATGGACTTACCAACAGCAAAAAAGGTTCTGCTAAGTTTCTGAAAATTCAACCAGCTTAGAAGATGCATATGACCCTTGAAGTCAGAACTGTGATGTCTTTAAGGCACTCAAATAATTATTACTTTATGAAAAAGGATACAAAATGCAATATAAGGCCTTGTGATTAACATTCATTGAAGCAGAAAATTTGTCTACGTCACTAGTGCAATAGCGACAAACCAAAGGACAAGAACCCTCAAATCAGTAGAACGCTTGCCGCATTGAGAGCTAACCTGAAATAATCATCAGCCAGGACTTCTACCAATCTTGTCCTTTAACTCCGTTGAAATTAAGGATACAGCCTCAAGATGGCTACCTCCAATGCTGTGAATTGAGTGGATATAAATACCGAGGGTGAAGATGACAAATAAGATGGGCTCTTAGCTAACACTGGATACCACGTGTTAGGGGCACCTAGCGCGGTGGCTGTATCTGATAGGTCAAGAGTAAACAGACTTGATGTAAAAAAACATATTGCTACCTGGCGCAAGCAAACTAGACTACCTTAATTATTAATTTAGTTGAAGAAGAATAGAATCTGCTGATGTCTACATTCAAGAACATAGAGATAGGCCTCAAGGATAATGGAAAGGCCACAACGAGCGCTGAAATATAAAACAGTTTGAAGAATCTGCTACTGACGTCCTGACGATTGAAACCTTTCAGCAAGAGTGTGACAAAAGTATAGGCAGTGATCAGAAACTCCGCTTTTAGATGCTCTGGACACCAGGCTCCAGTCAAAAAAGTGTTCTAAATTAATGAGGATGCTAGAATTTGTTCCTGATGTTAAAATCAACTTGAAGTACCAAACATTGAGATCAAACAATTTCCGCGCTTTAGGAGGAGACTCAGAGTTACTGCTAAACTTTGGACATAGTTCTTAATGGCTCTGGTGGTGGCATTTAATAATGACAACTATAACTCTCTAATTGGGACAACGTTTCTCCCTGAGTTGTTAGCCAAGATGAGCTATACAAACAGCACTGTGAGTATTCTGAGTCATTAACTTCAGCTGTCTCTAAGGACAGGGAAGTTAAACCATGAAAGCAACAGTGATGTTTATGGAGACAGAACAATCTTTTCACACTATTACTACAACCTTACAGGCAAGGGTGTGAAGCAACTACACTCCATTGCCTGCGTAGAAGAAGGACTTCCTCTGAGCACTAGCAAACTATGGAGTTTAAGCCAGGGGATCAACAACAGATGACCTCATTGATCAGCGTGAAGATTCCACCAGATATTATCTTGGAAGTTTTAGCTGCGACAGAATCTTTGAATAAGAATAAGAGTTTTACCTGGAATTTTAAAAAACAACTTCTTGTAAGGGTTGACTAACATATTAGGAAAAATTACAGCTCAACCATTAATAGTGAGAACAGACAAATCATTGAATAGGTCCTACTGACTAGTTTTAATGATATTGAGTTATATACGTCATAGGGGACTTTGAGGTACTGAGAGTTTGATTTGACTCCCAAACAGTAGAAAGAACTGGTGAGCTATAAAAATGAGATTGAAATATATAAAGATCTGATCTAATGACTTTAGACTCTGAAATTTGAGATCCACAAGATGGATACTGGATCTAGTAATGTATTTAATAAAAACCCTACTACCACTCAAAAGTTGACGATGCCATTATCGCCCAAGCATTGCTCAAATAGCAGAGCCCAGACTATCAAGACTGTCACAGAATCCCTGGGCTTCTCTGCTTTTGCTAGTATTAAAAAATGACGGGACTCACTGCGTAGCCATGAACTACTACCACTTGAACAAAATAACCTAATAAATGCTCCTACCCACTCCATGCATAAATGATGCTTGAAAACGCTGGACAAGATTGAAAATTTCTTAGCAATAGATCAGGCCAGCAGATACTGGCAGATGATGCTTTTGCTGGGGGATCAAGGAAGTGCGCTTCAATCAGCAGTCAGGGTTTTTTGATCCAATAAGGATGCCACAGGGGCTTTGCAATACCCCTGTCACCTTCTAACATGTGATGGATCATATTTATAGGGATCTTAAGTTGTCCATCATATTAATACCTAGATGACATTATCTTGTTTACCCAATATGGGAATCCAGGAGGTTTTTGGCTCTTGGGTGCTGACATACGCTAAATTCCAAAAAGCATTTTTTACAATAAAGGCAAAAACACTAATAACAAAAATGGTTTACTATGGTTTACTAGTGTCAGCGCCGAGTAAGAAAAACAATTCCTCTTGATATCTTACCATGCAGTATTTAAATTGTATCAAGGGTCAAAGGGATTTCAATAATAAATTTGGAATAGCTTGGTATGATCAAAATCAGAAAATATGAGACTTTGTCCTATCAAAGCTTCAGATCACGCACTTCACTTAGGCTGTTTGACAGATGAGGAATTATGTTTAGGCAAGACATACCCGTGAGGTAACAATTTAATATATTTTAGCAAAATCTCATTAGCTAAAAATATTTTAACTTGGGGGTCCTCCGCCAAGGCCTATAAAAGGGGGTGGTTACCGCTTAGGTGTTTGCTCTGAACTGGACGTGACCTGGAGAGAAACCTCCAATGGACTACCTAGGTTCCCTTATGTGGCTGGGGCACTTTGACTTCCTGATTTTGTTGCTATTTACCCATATGGTTTTCATAGAAGTGTTACACTTATTTGCGGGGCTCCATTAATAATTGCCCAAGGACTTTTGGCCAATAAAACAATTTTTTTTAAACTACTCTTATTATCATTGTAAACTTGTAAATGTCTGACATTTCCCTTTTTTTGGCCCATTTTGACCCATAACATCATTTTCTTGGAGACGTTAGGGCAAATGTCCGACATCACCCCCCTCAAGAATGTTGGAGGGAGAATAAGGCCGTAGGAAGCGGCCATGTACCCAATTAGTGGTAATATCTGTAGCCTTGAATTTAAAGATTACTCATTGGATCTCTTAAAGGTGATGGTGAAAGGACTCTCCCAAATTGATCCAAGCTTGCCGCTGCTAGGAGTGATGCAGTTATGGTAATATAGGACCATGTCAGACACTTGGAATGAAGGTAGGGGTTCAGAGCGCATTTTCAGCCTGCCCTTCTTTTGTCACCATTTTTAGTTAAATTGGACTTAGCCTCAAATCAGAGCTGGGTGATGCTATGAGCCAATCTTCTCATGGTTTTCTCAGGTTCCTCAACTCTAGAGGAGAATACATTTTTATATAAATGGCAGGTATTCCTAGTTCCCTCCCATACAAGACACAAAATGGGGACATATTCAAGATCCAGTGATAAGTAATTCAGTAGGCCATAAGAGCACTTAGTAGGAATTGATCCTAGTGATGTGGATTAGAAGAGGACATTTCTTGTAGAATGGAGACTGAGGTTCCATTTGCTCTCTCCATTGTCCCATTGGTAGAGGATTATACGGAGCTTAGAAGAGTTGTTGGGCTCCCATAAAACTAGATAGGATTTTGACTACTCTTGAGGTGAAGTTCTTACCATTGTCAAAGAGTAGTACCTGGGGACATCCATGTTGAGAGAAAATGTTTTGATGTAAAAGTGTGGCTGTGGTCTTGGCAGTTTCAGCAGGGAGAGATACGGCTTCAACCCACTTAGTAAAGTGTTCAATGGCTATGAGGATAAATCTGCTTCCACCAATATTCTAAGGGAGGGGACCTTTTACATCCAGACTAAAGTGTGGAACGGTTGTTGAGGGGCAGCTGGTCGATTTTGTATCTAGTCATGAAACTGGATTACTTCTTACACGTGAGGCAGGCATCCAAGACTTTAAAAATAGTATTTATAATTCCTTCCCAATAGTACTGATCCTTAATACACCATATGTTTTCTTTAATCCTCTATGACCTAGGGTGGAGTGAACTTCCAGAATTGCAGGTACACGTTATGAGAGTCAAAGGTAAGGTAGCCACTTTGCCCTCAAATTCTTGTACAAACTTTCCACTCTCCACATTGATGTTGTGGGAGTCCGGGCTAACATTTTCTGTGTGGGCTCATCCTCATCCTTTAATCATTGGGAGTCATGTAGAGGTCATATAACCTCTCCGCCTCGCTATTATCCAAGTGAATGACTAGCAGCTGAGTTAACCCATCAACATTTATGTGATGGGTTCCAGCATGGTGTTTGATCTTCAAGTAATAATGCTAAAGCTAGAGCACTGTGAGCTAACTGGCCAGTAGGATCCTTCATGTTCTGTAACCATTTCAACGAAGCGTGATTTGTAACCACAGTGAAGGTGGTCCCATATAGGAAAGGGCGGTAGTGCTTTACAGCTAACAGAACAGCAAGGCAATCATTTTCTGTTAAAC
>JAKSZP010015233.1:0-31467 GCA_022478985.1 Massospora cicadina | reverse complement strand
CCCAAAGCCCCTGACATCAGGCCACACTTGATTTTGGACGCCCCTCTGGGAGTCCCTCAAGCGGTGTTGTTTCTTACTTACCTGGTATTTTATGTTGCTATTTATACACTTGCCTGGGGTACCTTTTGCACTGGCACTGCTCGAGGTGCTTGTCTTCCCATTCTTCTAATGGCTAGTTCCCTAGAAATGTGGGTTTTCATCCCACATCACCTTGCTGGGAATGAGAGAGTTACAGATACTCTCTTGACACCCTGGTTCCGGACATTTGAGGTCAAACTGACAGAGACTCAGCCTGCCGCTGAATTTTGCAATGTCAGTTCCCAAAGAATAAACCCCCCCATTCCTGAACAATTCACCAGTTAGGTTGAATTTGTGGGCCCCAACCCTATCCTGTCACTACCCAATTGACCACTATTTAATCAGTTGCATGGCACTAAGAAAATTGTTGGTCAATTTTCTTACTTTCCTTTCAAAATAAATGTTTGCCCAAAAAAATAAAAAAATTTTATTTCCCATTCTGACCATATCCCAGATGGCATTTCCCTGGTGGTCCATCACCCCGCACTCCGGGTGGGCTTTACCAATTTTTTGGTCACCATGGCTCCCTCTATCATCAATTGGGCCCAGCGAGTCCAACACTTTTGGTCCTACAACCTCACTCTTATAATTTTCTGACAACAATACATGGGGATCTTATATCCCTATGTCCAACAATGGATAGAGAATCCATCGTCCTATCACCCCCAATGAGTTGGCCTCTTAAGCCAAGAATCTCATTGAGACTGTCCCAGTAATCCTACCTCCTGCAGTTAGAACCACTGAGTTAGGAATGGGTTCAGTGTGGTTTGTCGTTGGGACACTCCTTACCCTGTTGTTACACTACCACTTTGTGGTATCACGTTTCCCAGCTCCATATCAAGTTGTACAGTCAGCAATGCCTCTGGCATTCTGGCTTGCTTTTTGGGTGTTCACACATCCTGACTGGCAGGCCGGTCTAAACTTCTTCTGCTATTTCCATGACAGAATGTCAGACTTGCTCAAGTCAAGGCTGACAAACAACTTACCAATATTCATATGATCATTGGCCTCAACAGCTTGGTAGACAACTCAGATATCTCCAAGCTGCAGTATAGGCATCTCATGATCATGATGGACCAGGACCCAGATGGGTCACATATTAAGGGCCTGCTTGTTAACTTTTCAAATATTTTTACCCAAGTTTGTTAAAAGTAGATGGCTTCATGCTGGAATTCATCACTCCAGTTCTTAGGGCAACACCTAAAAATAGGTAACATGGCATCCTTCTTTTCTTTTCTACTTATGAATTCAATTATTGGAGGAACAACCCAAGTAACAATGCAAGCAAGTACAATATCAAGTATTGCAAAGGGGTAAGTGCAACCCCCTTGAGTGAAGCACAAGGATATTTTTCTAACCTTACCTGCCACACAATCTGCTTTGAACCCATGAAGGATGATGAGTGGCAGCTCATCAACCTCGCCTTCAACAAGAATAAGGTCAATGCTCACAGGGACTGGCTCAGGCAGTTTAACCCTAAAAATATTATAAACCAGAGTGGCAAATCAATTATATATAGCCATTTTATCAACAACAAGTTGATTTTGTTTTTTATAAATGACTAGCGGAGATACCTGTGCATTGCTATGGTAACTATAGAATTTTTAAATATTTAAATTTATTAACTTAGAATAATACTATAAATAGATAATAACCGCTCAGCCAAATCTTATTGCTCAACTGAATCAACCAAAAACCTTCAACCACTCAGCTAAACCTAACTGAACTTATCAAATCAACTAATAACTAAGCATCCCTCAAAACTTAACTGTGTCCTATCAATTCAACTAAAAACCATCAACCACTTACCATACAAAAAACCCTGTTGAATCAAATAAATAACACTGCTACCCAAAACATTTCTATATTTAAAATTAAAATTTTTGATAGATTATTGTATTGTCATTAAAGATACATAAGTGTGCCAAATTTAAAAATTTGTATTGACAATAAGTGTCTGAAATAGAGCTTGTAAGATTTAATTACAGACAGATGGACAGAATTGACAGTGAGTTTAAGAAAAGCGTATAAAAAATGACCACTAACCACTTAACAAAACCATTTAAAATATCAAATCAACTAAATATCTAACTGCTCAGCTGTAACTATATACTGACTACCATCAAAAATATATAGGATTTTTACTTAATACATATAAAACTTTTTTTGAACATGAAAATTAAAGTTTTTTGATGGATTATTGTATTTTTATTGAAGATACATAAGTGTGCCAAATTTAAGAATTTGTATTGACAATAAGTGTCTGAAATAGAGCTTGTAAGATATAATTACAGACAGACAGAATTGTCAGTGAGTTTAAGAAAAGTGTATAATAAGTGATTACACCAGGATTCAATCAACTGACCTTTTATAGAGTTGAAGTTTAGAGCCAAAAGCTGAGCCAATTATGCTAGATTTTTTAAAAAAAAATTCCATACTTTATTATAATAGAAAATTTAAGGGAAAGTAAGAGGGGAGGGCGGAATACAGGTGATTCAGCCAAGGGCAAAAAGGACTGGGGTTTCAGGCTGGTAGAGCTCTAGAACCTCCCACCATTGCTGATTGGCAATCACCATCACTAGCCATGGTTCTAGCATCAGTGGGCTTACAGGCCATGTGATTCTCAGTCAATTGGTTGCCTCATTACATGTGATGAGCGATCCAGTGGGAAAGCCAAATTTGTGGCTTTATAACATCCGGGGATTATGCACAAAAATTTTAAGATCTGACAGAGCTGGTCAGAGATAATCCAAATTGTCTTCAATACCAAACCTCTGTGGTGGGGGCGCTCGTTGCTCAAAACCTTGGTGACGAGTGCACAGTGAATTACCCATATATAATGATGGTAAATGAAGGCTCATAGTTGGATTGGAGCCATTCTCAGGGTTTTCATAAAGAAAACGTCCTGCAATGGATGTATACCCAGTGGCGAATGTTTGCCTGATAGGATGTAACACATCGTGAAAACAGTATTTTTGAACATGGCGCATTCATAATAGCTGTGTGCAATGTCTGCTTCTGGTTTGGTGCATATGGGGCATTCTTTGTGCTGGTAGTCTGGCCCGCTGTGCTTGCCCAATTTGAATGCCCAATTTAGAATCTGCCAGGTTACCAAATACTGTTTGGCCATAACCAAGCAGGAGTTCAGGCCTGAAATCAACTCCTTCGTTGGGTAGTTGGTGTTGTGACCTTTGGTAGTCCAGTTATTTAAGATTTGTAGATGGGTGGGTGGGTTGCACCCCAGTTTTGGGAGTGGATCCCCATATTCTATAAGCATTGATTTGTACCTTATTCTGATCAACTTGGTTGCATATTTGTTGGCAATTCAGCTACGCTCCTCCCAACTTGTTGCAGAAATCATTGCGGAATTGTGTGCTTTGAAATCCCTCTGAATTTGGTCAGCCTCTTGGTCCAATTGCTCAATTGACCACCCGCCCTGGCGCATGGCCTGATTGCATAATCACCAGTAGTGTGGGGCACCTTTTTGGGAGGCTATCTGTGGGTGGTTTGCCATCCATTCATATATCAATTGGGGGAGACTGGCTCTTGTAGGCCTTTGGCTCTTGCCCAGTTCACGCCCCATGCTAGGGTCAGGCAGCACATGTGCATCTGTGTTAGCTTCAGAAATGACTTCCCCATATGTGCCAGGCATGAGATTCGAAGTCCAGGAGGCCCATGCCTCCTTCATTCTTTGATTTTGACAGGGCTTCCAGTGGTATTGGTGCTACCTTTGCCTTGAACCACAGGAAAGTTTGGAGCATTGACCTGATTTTCTTCTCTAAGTTCGGAATCATTAGCAGCACATGAGCAACATACCACAAATTTGAGAAGATACAGATATTTATCACCTGCACTTTCTCCTCGAGGCATAGTCTGATGCTTTTCCAGCATGCCATTTGGATCAATAAGCTTAACAATACTTCTTGTTCAGTCTCCAGTACCGCTGGTCCCTTGTCATTGAAGAGTATCCCAAGGTATTGGACTGTCTGGGAGCTCATATTCGGCGTTGTGTCAGTTGGTGGGCTGAAGCTCAGGTTGCCAACCCTCATCACTGAGGTTTTTGCCAAATTGATTTTTGCGTTCAATGCGAGCTGATAGAGGTTTAATAGTTCCTCTGCGCCCTGGAGGTCAGTCAATGAGCTTATTCCTACTACTGTATTGTCAGCAAATGCTAGCATCTTCAGTGGCATTTGGTTAGGGTGGACTAAACCCTGGAGCTTCACATCCGCTGCTGCCAATAGAATGTTGGCTGCAAAGTTGAAGAGTATCAGTGACATAGGGTCACCTTGGCGGAGACCTAGCCTGACAGGGATTTCATTGGTTGCGCCATATGCAACCATAACCTTTGTTACCAGGCCTGAGTAAAGTGTCATTATCCATGCTCGAAACATGTTGGGGATACTGACCACCTTTAGTGCCTCATGTAGGAATGACCATGCTACTCAGTCATACGCCTTTTCCATGTTGAGGAACATAAGGTATCCTTGTTTGATGCCTCTCATATCTTGGAGTATGCTCTGGACTGAAATAATGCTGTCCATATACTACAGCCTTTGATTAAGCCATGCTCGGCACTATGGAGCATGCGCGGTGCTGTTGCCATCAGACAATTAGATAGTATGCGCGTGAGCAGTTTATAATTGGTGTTTAATAGTGCAATTGGGTGCCAGTTCTGAAGTTGGCATCTGAGGCCTTTTTATACAGAAGTACAATTTGGGTCTCATGGCCTCCCAGAATTTGATTGCCATTGTGCAAACGGTGGTTAAAGAGGGCTTTGAGCTCTGGCACAATGCAGTCTCAGAATATGCTGTATATTTGTGCACACATATTGTTGGGGCCTGGTGCTTTCACTATTGGTGACTCCTTTAGTGCCCTCTTAACTTCATTGATAGAGATTTTGGCAGATAGCTTGGCGACATCTTCCAGTGTACAGCCACCCAGTGCCAGCTTGGCCAGGTCAATAAGGGTTTTTGTCACTGATTTGCTCATTTCTCTTTGTCAGAAGAGATCACCGTAAAAAAGCTCAACCTCACACTTGATCATTTTGGGGTCTGTTGATACTTCCCCTTCCGCTTTCTCCACTTCCCATACCCTAGCCTTAGTTCACATTTCCTTGGGTGTTTCAGGCCCTCTTTGGTCATCATCCCTGATAGGCTCTGATATTGGTAAGTAACAGTGGTCCATCTCTCTGAGTCTTGCTTCATCATTATGGCCCAATACTTTTTGTGTGTTGTTCAGTACTCACTCCACCAGTCTTCACTGTCCCAGCAGGTGAGCCTCAGCCTTTCTAATTTAGACTTCAGTTGCTTCACGGCGGCTGTTCGCTTATAAGAGGTCACTTTTTTGAACTTCATACTATCATGTTTCAATTTTGCTTTGATCTGGGTCCATTGTTCTAGCAGGTCCAACTCTGGGCAGTTGTCCAGATGCACTACCAGTCGATCCAGTCCCACGTCAACCATTCAGCACCAATCCCTGTTCCTCAGAGTGGCTGGTGCCAGATGCCACTCGTGGTTCCTCAGAGGTTCATCAAGGTCAATCTCCACCTGGATGACCATGTGGTCACTTTTGGCATTTATGCTAACCTCGCTGTTGGACGTCATCGGCCTGAGGTCCAATGATACAAGGATGTAATCTAAACATGATCCTGACAGTGGGGATCCAGTGGCGTCATATGACCACAGAGTTAGATTGACTGGGTCATCATAATCTTTGTCAATTGTTAGGCACATCCCTGATTTGACTAGGTAATCGAGCATCTTGTCAGCTTTACTGTTGGGATGTTCTCTCATCATATATGTATCCCAACTCACATTCATCCAACAGTTCAGGTCACCTGCTATTATGATAATCACTTCAGATGGCAACTACTCAAAGAATTCCCAAAAAATATGGTTTTTGTGGAGCTTCAGCGGAGCATAGACTGCTACCACTTGTATGCTCCTGCCAGTGTCTCTGTTTGTAGCTGTTGCTATCAAGATCCTATTGGTGTGAGTTTCTTCCACAAATTCCAGGTCTATTTTCTTGTCCATTGTGACTATCACCACATGGTCCATCCATAGGGCTTGGTAGCCTATCTGGTGGGACCACGGGTGGTTTTTTTGCATCATGGTTTGAGCTCAGCACCATTTCCTTTTGGTTACCAGCTTGTGTTTCTGAAATAAAAATTAGGTCAATCTTTATTAGTTTTTAAATGGTGCATTTTTCTCCTCCTCATTTGTATGCTCGCCATCCCCCAAGCATTTATAGTCACAATCCTCATTTCTGGCTTCCTGACCCATGGGTATGAGGTTTAGCATTGTCTGGGTTGTGAATTGAGTCCCATACTGAGGTCTGGTTGGTTGATGGTGGTGGTGTTGATGGTTGGCGGGGTGCAATATTTAGTTTTTGGGGTCAGTTGGTTGAAACTGGGATTATATTCCCAGGCATCCTGTGTACTGGAAATTTGGTCACCATCATATCTCCCTGTCAATGGTTAATGGGGATGGTTTTATAATTGGGTCCAGGTGCCCCTTGAGACCCGCTGGCAGACTGGCAGATTCACCCTCATCCATCAGCCAGATTCGCACCCCTTCATTCAATTTACTGGCAGAACTCAATTTTTTAGTCAGTAATTCCCTAAACAATTTTGTTAATCTCATTGCTCCTGCTAATTTTTCACCGGTTGCCTCAGGTTTATTTGCTGATGACTTCCATTTTATTTTGTATTCCCTTTCATCTTGTCAGGTTTCAATTTTGACTTGCTGGTATCCCACATCCAACCTTGCTTGGGGGAACTTTTCAGGTTCACCTTCTGCCATCTTTTCTCCTCCTGGACCATCCATTCCGCTTGGGTTGGACATTTCTATGTTGGTCCAGGGTCAGTTCCCCTCATCCATTGCATAAAATTTGGGGTTCAAATTTATAAAATGGTTCATCATCCGCTTTGGGTTGCTTTGCTATTTCCAGTTCCCATGCTTCTCTATGTGCCAAGTCCAATCTTGTCACTGGCGTTTCATATCTGCTACCTCCATTAAGTTGCATGGGATCCATTCTCTGGCTTTTGGGTGAAGGAAATTCTTGGTACCGACCTTGGTGACCCCCAATGGGGTCATATTCATATTCCTGTGTAATTTTATCTTTAAGATGGTGGAATTGAACCATTGTGTGGCCAGTCTGGTAGCAGAACTGTCACACTTGTTTGGCATCCTCCTGTTTGACATATACTACCCTATCAAGGCCAGGCAGGTGGATGAATCTGAGTAGAGCAATTTTGTTTGGTTTCATCAAGGGTGCCAGTTTGTACAGTGCTTCCACTGTCTGAGGGCAAAGGCACTTTGCAATGTAATTACCACCAGCTTGCCAGAATTCTTGTACTTCCCCATAGTATGACAATCCAGTCTGGATCACTTCATGCACCCACTCCTGTTTGCAATCAGTGGGGAGATTTTGGAAGGTTACCCACCTTGCAGTTTGGTTGGTGTATCTGGTTGGCTCCATTTGCAGATAAATCCCCTTGTATTTGATGCCAATTTCAAGAAGTTTCTTGCAGTCCAACTTGCCTGGGATCACTATATCTATATAGCCCCATTTGGGTACCCAGTGGTGATCAAAGTCCCCTCCAGCTAGGACTTCATTGAGTTTCTGATAAATTGACAATATCAGGTCAGACCATTCCTCCTCCTCGACTAGCTGCAGGTGGATTCAGATAGCATCCTTTAGGTACAATTTTGGAGCTTGGCAGTCTGTAAAGCCCCGCTGATCAACTAATGGATGTATTCGATGTGGCTCCCTGCTCCGTTCCAGGTGTTGTCTTCAGTATGTGCCACCATGGTGCTGTAAGATTTAGTTTTTGCTCTTGGTTTGGGTACTTCAGCGGGGACTTTTCCTTCAAAATCCAACTTACTGATTCATTGAGGCTGAATCCCCAGTTGAGGAATGCTTCAATCTGGTGAATGCTGATACCTTGGCGGTTGATACCTCTAGCCATTTGTGCTCCAATCTCTAGGCTCTGCCACTCTAGGGCATCTGGTGGTGAGAACCCCAGTCGGTACCACTTAAGGGTGGATTCCAGGCCAAACGTTGGGCAAAGATATTGTTGAAGGACCTCCAGCATAATTGAGCTATGCTGGCACCAGTCCCTTACTGTGACACTATTCCAGCCTCCATCTGTGAATACTTGTGCCATGTTTGCCAGAACACCCGCTTCACTCCATTGGAACACTTCTGAGGGTGAAGCCTTTGGTGGCATATGGGGCTGATAGCATTAATTCCCAGTAAGGATTATTTCAATCCCAGATAGTTTCAATGTGGATTCCACTTTGAGCCATTCTTGGCCCAAGTATGGGGTCATGTCCCCTTTCATTGCTGTTGCCACCTATTGCAAGATCTCATGTTCCATCCACAGTTGGGCTGATTGGGGGGTGAACCCCGCTGCATCCCAGTCTTTAGCTTTGGCAATTGTTGCAGCGTTGCACCAGATTTTCCACTTTTCAATTGGGAATGGTCAGCCTCTAAGAGTTTCATGAATTGGTTTAGTCACCCCCAGCTCTGCCCATTCACACACTAGGTCCATACTGGCTCCCGCTCAGAACTAGTATTTCATCTCCATCAGTGTGGATACATGGGCAGACCAGTTGATGGCCTCTTCCAGTGACCAATTCACAAGAAAGGATCCCCATTCCACCGCCTTTTCCTTTGTCCAGCCCAATTTCATCAGATCTGATGCAGTGGCTGAGTGGAATTTGGGTGTACAACCAGTGTAAGGCCTCAGTTGCCTTGAACCCAGCTGTGACCTATGGTAGTGCCTCCTCTCTGGAGAAAGTAATATTATACCATTCCAGTGCCGTGTCCACTGGAATGGAGTGTTGGGCTTATTTGAGGGCCATAGATGCGTTTGGGAATTGTTTCACATACTTGGCTAAATATGTTGGGTTGAGGCCTGAGCTCCCAATGGCTTGGGCATATTGTGCTGTAATGCCCACCTTATTATACTCCATCATATTTAATAGGTTGATGTTAGCCTCCTTCCAGGCTTTTGCATCCACAAGTTATAAATCTTTGCGGATTGTGGCCTCTATCACCTTGTAGTCCATGGGGATTTTCATCCATTCCAGGGCATCTTCAGTTTGAACTTGGGACACCTTGAAATGTACTGCCATGTCAATAGAGATTTGGGTGTCAAGCCAGCGTTTGGCTGCTCCAGCGGAAGATTTGTGGTCACGCCATATAGATGCAATGGCTGGTTTGATACCTTTAGAGACCCACTGAGTTGCTGTAGAGTATGGAAACTGGAGGGCCTCTAATTATTTGACCTCGTGGGTGGACATTCCTTGGTGCGCTAACATGTCTGACTGGATTGGTGTATTTTAACCGGGGCCCTGGCTGCTGACTTGACCGCTATCAGGGTTTCCACCCCTTCCAGTAATACTTTTAGTTTTTTTTAGCTGAACTCTCTTGGGTTCCAATCCCTCAGATTTGGTCCCTGATATATTTTCACCCCCACCTTGATTGGTCCCCCATTGGATCATATTGGGTCAGCAATTGGCTATTTGGGATTGGCTGTCAATGCATTGTTGAGCTAGAGCCCCCTGTTGGCATGACTTTGTCAGGGATTGCGCCTAATAGCATATCAGGGATCATGCCCAATGAATTTCTCATGTTGCTGAATTGATTTTGATCAGGGACCATTCACCCCCCAACTGGACCTTTTCTGAATTGGAGCCCAACTTGTTCAAACTCAAATACCCTGAGCGGATTTGGTAAGTTTCTCCATGTCAATAGAAAACTTTTTATAGCTTGGCTCTGTTGGTTTGAGCTGCCAAATTTGTCATTTGAATCTGAGTTGGTTTTGGATCCTACCAATAATTCATCCAAATTTTTTGTTTTTTTGGCAATAATTTTCTCACCCTGTGAGGCCCCAATCCCCTCTGCTGATTGAGGTTCAATGGGGAATATTCCCAATTCCACTGTTCTCAGCATCATGCCTCATTCCCAGAAGGTTGCTCTTGTTATCTGGGTGTTGGCGGTCATCAATCCTAGGGAGTTGACCCCATCATCCGCGCTAGTTGCTAAGGTCCCATAACCCATCAACGCATTTGCACATTTTGCCATCATTTGTGTCACCAGATCATTACTTAACATACACATGCTAAATTGCCCTTCCCCTTCTCTAGTCATGTGGGGGCTTGGGCCAGCGGGAAGGTCATCAGATGGTACATCCATCGTAGCATCCTTTAAATTATTACTAAAGATTAGTATTGATGCAGGCAAATTGTCCATTTCTATGTGCTGCATGCAGACGGGCAGATTGACTTCCCTACGCTTGGGTGGTTGGCCTTTATTCACTGCTCTAAATAATTGCAGTGCGCTCTGGCAGTTGGTTGCTCTCCTAACTCTCGTTCAGTTCACTTTTTGATTTAAAAAGTGATATGTGAGAGAGAACTGAGATGATTATGCTAGAGGAGGTATTTTTAAAAATCAATTGGACTTTTGATTCAAAGATTTGATTTAGATAAACTTGTTAAATACCTGAATGACCACTAACCACTGAACAAAACCATTTAAAATATCAAATCAGCTGAATATTAAACTGCTCAGCTGTAACAATATAGTGAATACTATCAAAGTATATATAGGACTTTCACTTATTACATATAAATTTTTTATTTTATTATTAAAATAATATTTCTTAAAATTCATAAACCTTCTCAGGCATGCACACAACAACTCACCAAAGTTTCATCACAATTGGATGAACGGTATAGGAATACATTTGGGACATACATACAGACATTCATTTATATATAGATACCATCAAAGTATATATAGAAATTTCACTTGTTACATATGAAACTTTTTATTTTACTATTAAAATACTTTTTTTCAAAATTCATAAATCTTCTCTGGCATGCACACAACAGCTCAACAAAGTTTCATAACAATTAGATGAATGGTATAGGAATGCATTTGGGACAGACAGACATTCATACAGACAGACATTCATTTTTATATATAGATAGTATTCATAGCATCCCCCCGTAGTCAATGGCCTCAAGCCTAGCCAATGTAAGGTTGAGTATGACTTCTTCCTCCAGTCTGATGCTGAGGTCATGGTGACCTCACTCATTAGCAGCGTCAAGGAGAAGTATGCATACCTTCATAGGGACCAGAGTTTGGCATCAACTAATATTGGCCTCACCCAAAATTTTGTGGGGGCCAACAACATCAACCTGCTCACCCCCTTGGCCAGTTTGGCTCTTGTGCCCAGGGTGGTAAGGATGCAGGTGCTGCACGTTACCTTAGCACCCACCTTGAGCCCATCACTTGACTGCTGTTCCACATGGATGACATGCCACTTCTCAACTACCTTGATGATTTTGGCATGAAGGTGGAGCCTGAGCTTTTTGTGCCGGTGGTGACAATCATTCTGCTGAATGGGTATAATAGCGCTGGTACTGGGTGATCCACCAATATCCCCAGCTATAATATGGTGGATATATCTTCCAACCTGCAGCAGCTCATGCAGGGAGAATCCCCTATCCCCATGCTGCCCTGGTACCTTGGGTTCACCAGCAACATTGAGCCCTCTAGTTCCAACCACTACATGGTGTGAGGCTGAATTCTGAAGCTTGACAACCAGCATTTTGAAATCATGGAACTCCCCAATAGGTTGTGGCACAAAAAGTATGATTCCATGTTGGAGAATTGGCACCTCAATTATATGATCAAGGACTATGAGAAGCACCCCACCAAGCTGAGTGTGAGGTACATAGTGCAGGTATCAGAAGCTTCAATGGTGAAGCTTGAGAAGAAGGATATTACTACCAAATTTAAGCTGATACACTATATTTTTACTAAAAATTTAGTTTGTTTTGACATGAACGGGTGTATCAAACAATATGCCTCAGTTGAAGAGATTCTGACTGAGTTCTACAACTTCTGCTTAAAGTTCTATCAAAAGCGCCAGGAGGATCGATATCTAAGCTCAATCAGAAGTACACCAAGCTTCTTAACCAGGCCAGCTTAATGGAATTAGTTATCAATAATGAGTTTGAGATTCAGAATGTTAATTCTGACTTCTTAATTAAGGAGTTCATAGTAATGAACTTTTCCCCTATCTACGCCAAGGGTGATGATAAGGCCACTTATTGCAGGTTTAGATAACTTCTCAACATAGAAAAGGGCAGCATAACCACTGAAAGATATAACCAACTAGTCAAAGCCATAGAGCCAAGTTGGAGGAGATTAACGTTCTCAGCACCAAGAGCCCTCTAGACTTTTTATAAACTGACCTCAACTTCTTCCTAAAGCTGTGGGATATGATTAAAATCCGAGGGTCACTTTTCAAATTAAAATTTACTTCTGCACACTTTTTATTAGTTTTTTTTTCTTTTATTACTAGCTGGTTTACCCATGATTCGTTACAGTGTCTAGAATTTCAGGAAATTCAAATCTATTAATTTATATCTTAAATTATAGATAAACAATAACCACTCAGCCAAATCTAATTGCTCAATCAAATCAACCAAAAACCATCAACCACTCAGATAAACCTATTTGAACTTATCAAATTAACCAATAACTAATCACCCCTTAAAACTAAATTGTGTACTATCAATTTAACCAAAAGCCATCAACCACTCAGACAAACAAAAAAACCTATTGAATCAATCAAATAACACCAAACTGCTACCTGAAACATCTCTCTATATTTAAAACCATTGTGTATGATTTATCTTTTAAACTACTAAATCAACTACTTAAAGTGCAAAAATATTTATAATTAGAAGAACTAAATTAGGCAAAATTTAAAAATTATATATAAACCTGACATCTAGATACCCATGCTCCGCTACAGTTTTAAAGTTTATCAGATGATAAGCTCAATCTGACAGCCTATAGGCTGTGCCAGCACTACTCTCTAGCCACTCAAACTAACAGCTTCACTGTGCCCCTCATGGCTGGTGAGCTGATCCTAACTACTTAATTACTAAAAACTAATAAAGATTTTTGTTTAGTTTTGGGTGAGCAATTTGGTGAATTATTAGCTAATATTTGCCAATTCCCACCCACTTTCCCAGATAGATTGAACCCATCAAACTTGATAGTTTCAGATTTGATAGTATTCAGCAATTCTCACCCACTTACCCAAATAGATTGAACTTATCAGACTCAATGGTTTCATATGTCAGTCAGTACCAGGTGTAGTTTTTTTCTCTCTCCTGCAAACATCACTTTTTAAATCAAAAATTGAACTGAACAAGAATTGAGAGAGCAACCAACTGCCAGTGCGCACTGCAATTATAGAGAAGTGAACCATGGCCAACCACCCAAGCATAGGGAAGTCAATCCGCCCATCTGTGCGCAGCACATAGAAATGGACGAAAAACCTGCGCTAATATTAAATAACAATAATAATATGAAGGACGCTATGATGGAAGTACCATCTAATGAACTTCCCGCTGGCCCAAGCCCCCACACTACTAAAACGGGGAAGGGCAATACAACCCATATATGTCAAGCAACAATTTGGTGAAATGAACGATGATGAAATGTGTGAACGCGTTGATGGGTCATGAGGCACTTGTGACTAGTGCGGATAACAGGGTTGACTCCCTAGGATTGGTGACCAACTACAACCAGATGACAAGAGAAACCTTCTGGGAGAGAGGCCCAATGCCAAGAACAGCAGTGTCAGGAATATTCCCCACTGAACCTCAACTAGTAGAGGGGATTGGGGCCTCTCAGGGTGAGAATTTTTTTTGGAAATAACAAAAAACCCAGGTGAAGTGTTGATTGGATCTGAAACTGACTCAGATTTAATTGATGAAAATCAGCATCTCAAGCCAATAGAGCAAAGCCATAAAAAGTTTTCTGCCAACATGGAGAAACTTACTGGATCCACTTGGGGTATTTGAGTGAAGAAGAAGTTGGGCACCAGTTCTGATATGGCCCAGTTGGAGGGGGAACAGTCCCCAACCAAAATTGATTTGGTGACATGAGAAAATCGTCAGGCGTGATCCCCAATACACCATTGGGTGCAACCCCTGATAAATTCATGTCAACAAGGGATTCTACCTCAACCAAGAATCGATGGCTGATCCCAAATGGACAATTGGGAACAAACCCCAACAATTATAAGCTGTCAGAGGGGAATAGATTGGCTCAGAACCAATTGCCAAATCAATATGAACCATCAGGGACCAACCCTGATGGGGGTGAAGCTATATCAGGGACTAAATCTGAGGGATTGGACACTCATAAAAATTTGGCTAAAAAGCTAAAAGTACTACTGGAAGGGGCCAAAACACTGACAGCGGTCAAGTTGGTGGCCAGGGCCCCGGTAAAATATACTCTGATCCAGTCAGATATGTTGGCACACTGAGGTGTGTCCACCTGCGAAGTCAAACAATGGGAGGCCCTCCAGTTCCTGTACTCTATGGTGACTCAGTGGGTCTCCAAAGGTATCAAACCAGCCATTGCAGCTATGTGGTGAGACCACAAGTTTTCTGCCAGAGTGGCTAAATGCTGGCTCAACACCCAAATCATGATCAACATGGCGTACTAATCAAAGCGTCATGAGTTCAGACCAAAGATGCCATGGAATAGATGAAAATCACCATGGAGAACAAGGTGATTGAGGCCGCAATATGCAAAGATTTAAAATGGTGGATGCAAAGGCCTGAATGGAGGCTAGCATCAACCTTTTAAACACAATGGAGTACAACAAGGCAGGCATTACAGCACGATATGCCCAAGACATTGGGAGTTTGGGCTTCAACCCAACAGATTTAGCTAATTATGAAAAATGATTCCCAAATGCCTCAACTGACCTCAAATGGGCCTGGCACACCATTCCAGTGGACATGGCACTGGAATGGTATAACACCACGTTCTCTTCAGAGGAGGCACTACCATGGATCATGGCCAGGTTCAAGGCCACCGAGGCCTTACACTGGTCATACACTTAAATTCCACCAGCCACTGCATCAGACCTGATGAAAGCGGGATGGACAAAAGAAAAGGCGGTGGAATGGGGACCTTTCTGGTATGGTTGCCAGAAGAGGCCATCAACTGGTCTGCCAACAGATTCACACCAATGGAGATAAAATACTGGTTCTGAGTGGGGGCCAGTATGGACCTAGTTCATGAATGGGCAGAGCTGGGGGTGACTAAACTGATTCACGAAACCCAGAGAGGCTGACAATTCCAAATCAAAAAGTGGAAAATCTGGTGCTATGCCACAACAATCGCCAAAGCTGCAGACTGGGATGCAGCGGGGTTCACCCCTGAATCAGCTTAACAGTGGATGGAACATGATATTTCACCACAGGTGGCAATGGAGATGAAAGGGGTCATGACCCCAGACTTGGGCTGAGAATGGCTCAAAGCGGGAATCCACATCAAAACCATCCAGGATTGGAAGCAATCCTTCCCAGAACTGACGCTAGAAGCCCCATACACTGCCAAAGGTTTCACCCCTCCAAAGCGTTCCAATGGAGTGAAGCGGGTGTTCTGGCAAACATGGCACAAGTATTCACAGATGGAGGCTGAAATAGTGTCACAGTAAGGGACTGGTGCTAGCGTAGCTCAATTATGCTGGAGGTCCTTCAAAATTACCTCCACCCAACGTGCAGCCTGGAATCCGCCCTCAAGTGGTACTGACTGGGGTTCTCGCCAATGGATGCCCTAGAGTGGCAGAGCCTCGAGATTGGAGCACAAATGGCTAAAAGTATCAGCTGCTGAGGTATCAGCATTCACCAGATTGAAGCATTCCTCAACTGGGGATTCAGCCTCAATGAATCAGTAAGTTGGATTTTGAAGGAAAAGTCCCCCGCTGAAGTACCCAAACCAAGAGCAAAAACTAAATCTTACAGCACCATGGTGGCACATACTGAAGACAACACCTGGAACGGAGCAGGGAGCCACATTGAATACATCCATTAGTTGATCAGCGGGGGCTTTACAGACTGCCAAGCTCCAAAATTGTACCTAAAGGATGCTATCTCAATCCACCTGCAGCTAGTCGAGGAGGAGGAATGGTCTGACCTGATATTGAAAATTTATCAGAAACTCAATGAAGTTCTAGCTGGAGGGGACTTTGATCACCACTGGGTACCCTAATGGGGCTATATAGATATAGCAATCCCAGGCAAATTGGACCTCAAGAAACTCCTCAAAATTGGCATCAAATACAAGGGGATTTATCTGCAAATGAAGCCAACCAGATACACCAACCAAACTGCAAGGTGGGTAACCTTCCAAAATCTCCCCACTGATTGTAAACGGGAGTGGGTGCATGAAGTGATCCAGACTGGATTGTCATACTATGGGGAAGTATGAGAATGTTGGCAAGCTGGTGGTGATTACATTGCAAAGTGCCTTTGCCCCTGGACAGTGGAAGCGCTGTACAAACCAGCACCCTGGATGAAGCCAAACAAAATTGCTCTACCCCAATTAATCTCCGCTCAGCCTCAACAGAGTAGTATACGTCAAACAGGAGGATGCCAAACAAGTGTACTGGTTCTGTTACCAGACCGGCCACACAATGGCTAAATGCCACCATCATAAAGATAAAACTACACAGGAATATGAATATGACTCCATTGGGGGGTCACCAAGGTTGATACCAAGAATTTCCTCTGCCTGAAAGCCAGAGAATGGATCCCACACAACCTAACGGAGGTAGAAGTTATGAAATGCCAACAACAAGAATTGGACCTGGCATATAGAGAAGTGTGGGAACGGGAAGTGGCAAAGCGACCTGAAGCAGATGACAAACTGTTTATAAATCCAAACCCTAAATCTTACACAATGGATGAGGGAACTGACCCCAGACTAACAGAGCAACGTCCAACCCAAGCAGAATGGACGGTCCGCGTGGAGGAAAGATGGCAGAAGGAAAACCCAAAGAAGTCTTCCAAGCAAGGGTGGATTCAGGAAGCCAACAAATCAAAATCAAAGCCTGACAAGCTTAAAGCGAATAAAAATTGCATTGGAAGTCATTGACAAATAAACCTGAGGCAACTGGTGAAAAATCAGCAGGTGTGATGAAATTGACAAAGTCAGCCGGACAATCACTGACTAAAAAATCGAGTTCTGCTGCTAAATTGAATGAAGGGGGCGAATCCAAATGACGGATGAGGGGGAATCTGCCACTCTGCCAGCAGGGGACAAGAGCACTCAGACCCGATCATAAAACCATTCCCAATTTCCATCGACATGGAGATGGGGAAGGTGACCAAATTTCCAGTACACAGGATGCCCAGGAATATAATCTGTCAGGAGAGTATCTGTAACTCTCCGTTTCCCATTGTGGCAGTGCAGATTGCCCAAGGCCAACGCCAGGAAACCAGCCGAGATAAGGGCAGCTGCTAGTGCCCTGCAGATGGTGCTGGAGCTGGAGCAGCTAACCAAGAAAGTGGTTATCCACAGTGGTAAACCTTCAACAGAAACAACGGGGTGCTGGGAGGGAGCAGTAGGGAGCGTCACAGGTTGGAGGGAACCTGCGTGGCCCAACAGAGCACCAAAAGAAGGTATTACCGTTGTTACAATCAACTGGTTAATATATTGCAAGACCTCCTCAAAGAGGTCCGCGCACAAGTTAACTGGATGTAATATAAAAATGTGCAAAAATTGGGTTTTATTTAAATGAAAAGATGACCAACAAGGAATGTTGGTCAGAGGAAAATGTATTTAAGCTTGGATGGGGAAATTGGGGTTATGCCACAGTGGGCCCAAGCAGCGACTCACCAATAGGGCAATACTTCCATCCAAATTAGTAAAATAGGCCAAAACTGACTTCACTCAAGTTATTGACTGAAGTTGGATTCAACCCAAGCGCGTTATTTCATAGCAGGAATGGGTTTTGAACCCTTGTTCTGAAACCAAGCAAACTGTGCATCCGCCTTAATTTGGTAAATAGTTCATTTTAATGTGAATGCCTTACTGCAAGGCTGGGCCCTAGGTTCCTCCTCCAGGCCAACGTGAGCATACCTGGCCTGCACCCAGCGCTGGTCCACAGTATGCTTCAGGTCTGGAAGGGCCTGAAGTTTCACCTTTTAGGCTTCTTGGCGCCCAGCCTTGTCTTTAGCACCTACACCCCCAATAACGTCATTGGTACATGACATTACCCTCTCCTCCCTGAGGGGCTCCACCCCCTCCAGGGGCATGAGAAAGGGAGAAGTTCTTGTGAGTGGGGACCAACTTCATAGTGGCAATGATTGGAGGTGACTGCGAGACAGCGGCCTGGAGGAAACGCTGATGGAAAGCCACTATCAATCCCTTGGGCATGGGTGCAATCCCGCGCAGGAACCCAACTGTTCTCCGCCGCATCAAACCCCTTCCATGACACCAGGTACTCCAGTCTTCTCTTCACACAACGCGAGGCAACAATCTCCTCCACTTCCCACTCTGGCGCCCCATCCATGAGATATGCATCAGGAATCTCTGGAGGGGAGCCCTCAAACAACGTAAGCTTGCTCTCATGGAAGACAGAAAAGATATGAAATGAGGGGGAAGATCCAACTGGTATGAGGCGTGGCCCACCTTTTTAACAACTCAGTAAGGCCCAATCCTCTTAGGTCTCAGATTCTTGCATGGCTGCTTGATTGGGATGTTTTTTACATCCAGCATCACCAGATCTCCTTCTTTGTATGCCGGTCCAACCCGTCTCTTACTATCTGCATTCTCCTTGTAAGCCTGCATGGCCACGTCTAAATTCGTGCTCACCCCTTTGTGGACCTTCTTGATCATTTTTGCAAAGTCCACCACCGCTTCCACCTTGGACCCACAAGCAGGCTCCATGTTGAAGGCAGGATTGAAGCCATAGTTGGCAAAGAAGGGGGAACAACCGATTGATGCATGTTGCGCGTTGTTATAACTAAATTTGGGCCATAGGGAGATGAGAAATCCAATCTGAATGATCTGCGGCAGTGTAACACCGCAATAACTGTTTAAGGCACTGACTCACTCATTCCATCTGCCCATACGATTGGGGGTGATAGGCAGTTGAACGGCAAGGGCGGATTTGCAGAGCCTTACACAACTTTTCCCAAAAGACAGAGGTAAGCTGGGGGCCCCAATCACTAACTATTTCCTGGGGGACCCCATGAAGGGCGAACACATGGGTAATGAACAGTCTAGCCATCTCCGCCACGGTGACTGTGGTCTGGCAAGGGATAAAGTGAGCGAACTTCATAAAACGGTCCACCACCACCATGATAGCATCATAGCCATCAGAATTAGATAACCCCACAACGAAGTCAACTGATAGGGAAGTCCAAGGGCCCTCAGCCTTTTGGACTGGTACCAACAACCCCATGAGAGGCTGCCGATTTGGTTTCATTTGGTTGCAGACTAGGCACTCTTTACAGTACCAGCCTACCTGAGCGACTAATCCCTTCCAATTGTAAGTGCGGTGGATAAGCTCAAGGGTCCTCGCCTTTCCTGGATGACCAACAGTGATTCCATCGTGATGGTCCCAGATGATTTTCAGATGAGGTTGTCCAGTAGGAACCCATAAGCGCCCCTGGAACCACACCATCTCATCCTTAACGTGATAACCTCTGGCAATAACCTCCAGATTCAAGGCGCTCTTTACAAGGACCATAGTATATTTGGCTGACAACGGCTGAGAAAGGACCACCTTTCTGAACATACCATATTCCTCCGCATTTTCTAGAGGAGCAAGCGCTGGCTTCTTGGCCAAGGGAGTGGGAAGTGGGGATGCAATCTGACCCAGCGGAATCATCAACTGGGTATTGTGCATCTCCACCTCCTTGGGATCAGGAGCTAGGGCATGGTTGCGGCTTAAGACGTCCGCCAACCCATTCTCCTTGCCCTTGGTGAACTCATAAGAAAACACAAATTGGGCAAGGGTCTCATGCCACCAGGTTTGCCGTGGGGTTAGGACATGAGGTGCGCGGTAGTACAGCAAAGCACGGTGGTCTGTACGGACGTGGGAGGGTTGGGATGAGCCATGAAAGTGATGATGCTAATAAGTAAGTGCCTCAACCACTGCCAATAACTCCTTTTTGTAAACGGCATAATTTAACTCTGGAAAAGGCATCTTCCTTGAAAAATATCCCACCGGATGATCTATTCCATCTTCACCTACTTGTAAAAGGGCTGCCGCTATGGCGAAGTTGGAGGCATCTGAAGCAACAATAAACTCTTTCTTTGGGTTGACATGGCAAAGAACAGAAGTGGACAGCAACGTACACTTTACTGCTTGGAAGGCGTCCTCCAAAACGGAAGACCACTGTAGTACTTTTGCCCCACTCGCCTTATACAAAGGCGCAGCAACTTTAGAAAGGTTTAGGGGTGAACTTTTTAAGGAACGTACACGTCCCCAAAAACTTCTCAACTCCTTTACTGACGTTGGAGTAGGCCACTCATGAATCGCCTTCTCCTTGTCTGGAGTTATCATGTGTCCTTGGTCGAACACAACGTTGCCCAGAAACGTGACCTGGGACTTAAAGAACTCGCACTTTGATATTTTCAACGTAAGGCTGGCTGCCTTTAACCGCTCCACCACTTGCTAAAGGTGACCTGCATGGGATTCCTGATCAGGGGAAAACACCAGGATATCATCCATGTAAGCGACCGCGCATACTCCTAACAGGTCCCCCAATGCTGCATCAATGCGGCATTGGGAGATAGCAGGAGCATTCTTAAGCCCAAAGGGCATGGCTCAAAACTGGAAGATCCCTTTTCAGGTACGGAATGCAGTCAACCACTCTTGTCCCTTTTTAATCCAAATCTGATTGAACGCGTTGAGGTAATCCAACTTGGAGAAGACCTTCGCCTTCTCCACATAACGTGCAATCTGTGAATCCAAAGGGATGGGATGGAGGTCTGATACAGTAACGTTGTTAAGGTTACCATAGTCTACGCAGGGGCGTAAGGTATCATCAGACTTCTCCATGAAGAGTAAGGGGGAGCATACAGGGGAGGTACGCTGAAAAATCGCACCCTTGGCTAACTGTTCTTTCACCTACACATCCAACGCCTCTTCCTCCCGGACAGTTAAAGGGTAAATAGGAGAAGAGATACACACTAGATCCACCATGAGCTTGAAGTCACAATCAAACTCAGAGTGCTCAGGGAGTGCGTTGGCAGATGCTGCATCAAAAGAGGATTCCAAACCCTCCAAGCAAGAAGGTATAGGGATTTCCACTGAGGGCTTCTGCATTGAGGCAAGGATACAAGGGATACAGTGGGGCCAGCGGGGCAAGTCGCCTGGGGCGTTTTCTTTGGACAAAGGCACAACAAATGTGCGACCATTCTTCATGGTGAGAGACAAGGTATTCTCCTTCAGGTTAGTTCTTACGTCAAACTTCCGCCACCATTCCACACCCAAAATGATAGGGAACAGGAGGTTTTTGATCGCACTGAAGTGATCAGACAAGTGGTACTTGCCAACCTGATAATCCACTGTTCCAATGATCTTCAGAGTGGGAATACCTTGGGACACCCCTTCTATAACCACATCACCTGGCAAGTAACTCAGCCCAAGGTAGTCGGCTAAGTACTGGTCCATATAGTTTCCAGTAGCGCCAGTATCCACCAAAATAGTAGTAGTAAGTTTCCCTAAAGGCGAGGAGAGGGTGGCAGTCAATAGAAAATACCCAGAATGGTCTTTATTTATGGAAGATAATGATAACACTTCACCAAAGTTCTCATTATCTAGCTCAAGCCTGCACACAGAATGGGTTTGGGAATCAAAAAAGGGGGTGGGATATTTGGCTATTTTTATTACTGAGGCCACATACCCCACCATGCCTTCTGAAGGTGCATATACTTGATTATATCTGAAATGAAGTTCCTTCTCCACCTCCTAAGTGCCTCAGATCATGGTAGAGGTCAACTGTGGGTTCTCAGGGGTAATTTGATACGCAGAAATAGAGTCCTCATCCAAGACATATGACCAAACAAAAGGTTCAGAGATAGAGGCCAGGGTTTCATTATAAAACACAGTTTTTAGACGCAAATGACCCTATCCCTGAAACTGTAACAGAATGCCCAACGTTATCCAAGGCCAACACCACCAGGCCCATCTGCGCTGATTCCGCCAGCATTGTCTGAATGCACTGGTGATGGAAAATTCGTTTCTCAGAATGAAATTTAATAATTTTGGTGGAAAGTCGGGGAATCACAACTTTTAGACATCAAAGTGTCTGACTCCACCAGGTAAGAACATGAAGGGTGGATACTTTCCAGTTGGAGGCAACCAAAATAACGCCTAGTTGCTCCAACCTTTTGGAAAATGAGGAAATAGCGGTGTGGCTAGTGACAGCCGGAGCCCACAGCTGACAGCCACTGTTTCCAGTTTGGAAAAGTTCCACGCAGAAAAAGTTTGTGCACATAAGAAAAGGTGGTTGGTCATCTAATTTCAGGAGAGTATTTGTAACTCTCCGTTTCCCAGTGTGGCAGTGCAGATTGCCCAAAGCCAACGCCAGGAAACCAGCCGAGATAAGGGCAGCTGCTAGTGCCCCACAGATGGTGCTGGAGCTGGAGCAGCTAACCACGAAAGTGGTTATCCACAGTGGTAAACCTTCAACAGAAACAACGGGGTGCTGGGAGGGAGCAGTAGGGAGCGGCACAGGTTGGAGAGAACATGGGCAGCCCAACGGAGCACTAAAAGAAGGCCTTACTGTTGTTACAATCAACTGGTTAACATATTGCAAGACCTCCTCAAAGAGGTCCGCGCACAGGTTAACTGGAAATAACATAAAAATGTGCAAAAATTGGGTTTTATTTAAATGGAAAGATGACCAACAAGAGATGTTGGTCAGAACATCGATGAATCCCCCTTGGGTTGGGACCATCTAGTACTGAAAAAAAGAGATGTTGGTCAGAGGAAAATGTATTTAAGCTTGGACAGGGAATTGGGGTTATGCCGCAGTGGGCCCAAGCAGCGACTCACCAATAGGGCAATACTTCCATCCAAATTAGTAAAATAGGCCAAAACTGACTTCACTCAAGTTATTGACTGAAGTTGGATTCAACCCAAGCGCGTTATTTCATAGCAGGAATGGGTTTTGAACCCTTGTTCTGAAACCAAGCAAACTGTGCATCCGCCTTAATTTGGTAAATAGTTCATTTTAATGTGAATGCCTTACTGCAAGGCTGGGCCCTAGGTTCCTCCTCCAGGCCAATGTGAGCATACCTGGCCTGCACCCAGCGCTGGTCCACAGTATGCTTCAGGTCTGGAAGGGCCTGAAGTTTCACCTTTTAGGCTTCTTGGCGCACAGCCTTGTCTTTAGCATCTACACCCACAATAATGTCATTGGTACATGACATAATCCCAGTCCCAACCAACTGACCCAAAAACTGAATATTACACCCTACCAACCATTGATGCCACCATCATATACCAACCAGACCTCAGTACATGACTCAATCCATAACCCAGACAATGCTAAACCTCATACCCATGTTTTGGGAAGCCAGAAATGAGGATAGCAACCATAAATGCTCAGGGGATGGTGAGCATACAATTGAGGAGGAGGAAGATGCACCATTTAAAAACTAATAACAAATTTGACCTAATTTTTATTTCAGAAACACAAGCTGGTAACCAAAAGGAAATGGTGCTAAGCTCAAACTGCGACGTGAAAACCACCTATGGTCCCACCAAATAGGCTACTAAGCCCTATGGATGGACCATGTGGCGATCATCGCAACGGGTAAGAAAATAGAACTGGAATTTGTGGAAGAAACTCACGCCAGTAGGATCTTGATAGCAACAGCTACAAACAGAGAAACTGGCAGGAGCATATGAGCAGTAGCAGTCTACACCTCACTGAAGCTCCACAAAAACCATATTTTTTGAGAATTCTTAGCAGAAGTGTCATCCAAAGTGATGAACATAATAGCAGGAGACCTGAACTGTTGGACGAACATGAGCTGGGATATTTTTCTGATGAGAGAACATCCCAATAGTAAAGCTGACAAGATGCTTGATTACCTAGTCAAATTGGGGATGTGCCTAATGATTGACAAAGAGGACAATGACCCAGCCAACTTAACGTGGTGGGCATATGACGCCACTGGATCCCCACTGTTGGGATCACATTTAGACTACATCCTAGTGTCATCAGATCTCAAGCTGATGATGTCCAACAGCAAGGTTAGCATAAATGCTGAAAGTGACCACATGGTCATCCTCATGGATATCAACCTTGATGAACCTCCAAGGAACCACGAGTGGCAACTGGCACCAGCCATGCTGAGAGACGGGAATGGCACCAAAAGATTGATGCTGGACTGGATTGACTGGTAGTGTATCTGGACAACCACCCAGAGTTAGACCCGCTAGAATGATGGACCCAGATCAAAGCAAAAACGAAGCACAATAGTATGAAGTTCAAAAAATTGACTTCCTACAAGTGAACTGCCACCGTAAAGCAACTGAAGTCTAAATTAGAAAGGCTGAGGCTCACCTGATGGGACAGTGAAGACTGGTGGAGCGAGTTAAAACAACACACAAAAAGCATCATGCCATAATGATGAAGCAAGACTCAGAGAGATGGACCAATGTGACTTACCAATATCAGAGCCTAGCGGGGACAATGACCAAAGAGGGCCTGAAGCACCTCAAGGAAATTCAAACCAAGGCTAGGGTACAGGAAGTGGAGATAGTGGAAGGGGAAGTATCAACAGACCCTGAAACAATCAAGTGCAAGGTTGAGAAATTCTACAGTGATCTTTTCTGACAAAGAGAAATGAGCAAATCAGTGACAAAGACCCTTATTGACCTGGCCAAGCTGGCACTGGGGGCTGTATGCTGGAAGATGTCACCAACTATCCACCAAAATCTCTATTAATGAAGTTAAGAGGGTGCTAAAGGAGTCACCAAGAATGAAAGCACCAGGCCCTGACAATATGTGTGCAGAAATATACAGCATATTCTGAGACTGCATTGCACTGGAGCTCAAAGCCCTCTTTAACCACTGTTTGCAAAATGGCCAGCAAATTCTGGGAGGCCATGAGACCCAAATTGTACTTCTGTACAAAAAAGGCCTCAGACACTAACTTCGGAACTGGCACCTGATTGCACTATTAAACACCAATTATAAACTGCTCATGCAAATACTATCTAATTGACTGATGGCAATGGCACTGTGCACACTCCATAATGCACATAACAGCTTTGTCAAAGGCCGTAGTATATGGGACAGCATTGGTTCAGTCCAGAGCGTACTCCAGGATGTGAGGGGCATTGAACAGGGGTACCTTATGTTCCTTGACATGGAAAAGGCATATGACTGAGTAGCGTGGTCATTCATTCATGAGGCACTAAAGGCAGTCAGTATCCCTGACACTTTTTGGGCATGGATAATGATGCTGTACTCAGGCCTGGTAACAAAGGTGATTGTTGCAGATGGCATAACTAACAAAATCCCTGTTGGGCAAGGTCTATAACAAGGTGACCCTATGTCACTGATACTCTTTAATTTTGCAGCCAACATTCTACTGGTGGCAGCGGATATGAAGCTATGGGGTTTAGTCCACCCCAACCAAATGCCACTGAAGATGCTAGCATTTGCTGATTATATGGTAGTAGGCATAAGCTCACCAACTGACCTCCAAAGTGCCAAGGAACTATTAAACCTCTATCAGCTTGCATTGAACACAAAAATCAATTTGGCAAAAACCTCAGTGATGAGGGTCAGCAACCTGAGCTTCAGCCCACCAACTGACACAATGCCAATCATGAGCTCCCAGACAGTCTGATAACTCAGGATACTCTTCAATGACAAGGGACCAGCAGTACTGGAGACTAAACAGGAAGTATTGTCAAGCTTATCAATCTGAATGGCATGCTGGAAGAGTGCCAGACTATACCTTGAGGAGAAAGTGCAGGCAATAAATATCTTCATCTTCTTGAAGTTGTGGTATGTTGCTCATGTGCTGCCAATGAGCCTAAATTTAGAGAAGAAAGTCAGGACAATGCTCCAAACCTTCCTGTGGTTCAAGGTGAAGGTGGCACTGATACTGCTGGAGCCCTGTCAAAACCACAGAACAAAGGAGGCATGGGCCTCCTGAACTTCAAAGCTTATGCCTGGTGTATATGGGGGAAGTCTTTCCTTAAGCTAACACAGATGCACATGCGCTGCCCAACCCTAGTGTGGGGTGTGAACTGGGCAAGAGCCCAAGGCCTTTAAGAGCTAGTCTCTCTCCACTTATTATGTGAATGAATGGTGCACCACCTGTGGATAATATCCCAAAAAGGCACTCCATACTACTAGTAACTATGCAATTGGGCCATGCGCTAGGGCAGATGGTCATTTGAGCAATCAGACTGAGACACCAACTAAATTCAAAGGGACATTGAAGCACATAATTCTGCAATGATTTCTGCAACAAGCTAGGAGGAGTGTAACCAAATTACCAACAAATACACTACCAAGTTGATCAAAATAAGGTACAAATTGATGCTGATTGAATATGGAGATCCACTCCCAAAACTGGGGTGCAACCTGCCCACCCATCCACAAATCCTAAATGACTGGACTACCAAAGGCCACAACACCAACTACCCAACAAAGGAGTTGGTTTTGGGCCTGAGCTCCCATTTGGTAGTAGCCAAACAGTATTTAGTAACTTGGCAGATCCTAAATTGGGTATTCAAATTGGGCAAGCATAGCAGGCCAGACTACCAGCACAAAGAATGCCCCATATACACTGAACTGGAAGCAGACATAGCCCACCGGTACTATGAATGCACTGTGTTCAAAAAATACTGGTCCCCATTGAGTTATATCCTATCAGATGAACAATTGCCACCGGGAATACATCCATCGCAGGACCTTTTCTTCACAAAAACTGAGAATGGCTCCGATCCAACTATGAGCCTTCATTTATCATTATTGTGTATGGGTAATTCACTGTGCCTTATCACCAAGGTTTTAGCAACGAGCACCCCCACCACAAAGGTTTGGTATTGAAGACCATTTGGATTATTTCTGATCAGCTCCATCAGATCTCAAAATTTTCCTACCTAATCCCCATGTATTATAAAGCCACACATTTGGCTTTCCCCACTGGATCATTCATCATATATGATGAGGCAACTAACCAACTGAAAATCAAATGGCCTATAAGCCTGCCGATGCTAGAACTGTGGCTAGCAATGGCAATTGCCGATCAGCAATGGTTGGAGGTGCTAGAACTCTAGCAGCCCAAACCCCCCAGTTCTTTTTACCCTTGCCAAATCACCTGTATTCTGCCCTCCTCCCCTCTTACTTTCCCTTTAAGAATTTATTTTTAAATAAAGTATAGACTAAAAAAATACTGGGTGTAGTGTACATCTGTAACTACAAACTAAGGTAGGGTAAAAATACTGGAACAGGTTCAAAACCTGTTCTGGCTAGGACAAACATAATTTCCTCCATCCCCTCTTATCATTAATCAATTAATTGATGATAGAGTTAAAAAGGGAGATTTGGGTGGTTTTCATGCAGGATGGTTCCTGCTACTACTGAATCTCTTTTATAAGAAAAAAATATCAGTCAGTACTTCAGTTAGTCAGTCAGTGAATGTGATTTAAGTAGATTGAGGCTTTAACATTGGCACTTCGCACTTGAGATAACATTACCACAAATAGATATTCTTAATAATCTAAGGAACAAATTTACCTTGTAACTAAATAATGTCTTCGTACTTTGGTAACTTGTTTTTTACCGTTGGTTTATATTTTAAACCATATTTATGGGTTCTTTCTTATTTATTCTTAAGCACAGAGGAGCATGGGATTGTTGAAAAACAGAAACCAACTTCTCAAGTGACAACTGGCCAAAACTATATGGACTTTCTGGGGTTGGGAGCACAAAGCGAAGAATCTGCTGACAACGATTTTATATCTAGCAAAGTAAAATTTTAACTCAAATTTAGTTCTTATAGTAGTTATTTTGGATACAATTTTAGCATATTTAGCCTTTCTTTTTAACCAAGGTTTGAACAATAATAGTACATATGCAAGGATACTAAATGAACGCGCTTTATCCGAAGATTTTCAGCAGCAAGAGCTTTTAGATAGCCTTGTTAGCCAATTATTAGAAGAAGCAAGCGAAAGGTATTTGAGCAATGAGTTATAGCATTAAAATCCTTTTACCTAACTATTCCTTTTTCAAACTAAAAACGAACATATTTTTGATGTTCTGCCAAAGGGGCACCGGATTTTAAATGCCATTTACATTAACAACTTTTTATTTGGACCCTCTACTAGTAACAAAGGCCCGCCACCCGCTTCCAACACTTTTATCAAGGCTCTTCCCAAAGTTGATATTACTTTGCTTCAAGATTCATATTGTTCAATTTGCAAGGATCCTTTTACTTTAACATTTGAAAATAAACCTGCCGTTAAACTTCCATGCGGGCATCATTTTGACTCCGAGTGCTTGATTCCGTGGCTTAAACTGGTAATTTTACATTGTTTGAAGCTATGTAGTAATCCCTCTAAGAGAAAGTGGTTAGTTTTTAGAAAGTTTGAATGACTTTTCAATTAAATTATCATTTTAGAAAGATAACATGGTTTTTGCAAAGGTTAGTGTTTGCTATTTTTGTTTTGGCTTCTTTTTAAGCCGAAAAGCGAGCAGTCATCTTAAATTGGAATAAAGCTTTAATAATTACTTTAGCATAACACATGCCCTGTTTGTCGTGAAGAGGTGCCTTCAGATGACCCCAACTGGCTTAGGAAAAAGCATGAAGCTGAAATGTCTCTTAGCAGAGATTATATGTATGGGTAATTTACCATTAAAGGTAGAGGTTTAAATAAATTCTAAACAGAATCAACATAATCTTGTTTGTTTTTGCTTGACAACTTGTTATTTAAAGTCCGGACTTAGACAATTTTGTTCAGTTGCTTAAACGTCAAATTCTTTTTGTAGAGATCTTGTTCTATAGGAATTTGGTCTATTTTACCGCTTTGAAATAGAACTTATCTCAGGACTATTTGAAGGTGGCAGTGAGCAGTATGCTAAATGAAAATAGTTAAATTGTTTTAGCTCATTAAAATTTAGATCAAAATCTTTTTTGCAACCTTTTTTGATGTGAATCATTCTCATATAGCTGCTGTCTTTAGTGTCGCCAGCAACTATAGAAATTATTAAATCGCTTGGTTAAAGCCAGTTAATGTTTAATTTTTGGAACTTTACTTTATGCATACCATAAAATAAATATTGCTTTATTTTTGAGCTCTGACTTCAGTGCATTAGTGCAAAAGCAAAAGACTGAAGATGACAATTAAAGAGGGTATAATAACATGAGCAAGCCGTTAATCTTTACAATAATATAGTTAGATGACGCAAAGTTTAATTCCAAATATGGTGGTGTTAAAAATTGAGAAGTTGCCGCATTATAGAGTTGAAAACGACAATATTTGCGAAGGTCTAAAGGACCAACGAAAATTAATAAATGAGATAACAAGAAGCATAACAATATTTACAGATGGCATTTTAGACAATCGTGTAGATGATTATGATGGCAATTCAGTTGCCAAAATGTTAAATGTGATATTATCAAAATGCTTTTATGGATAACTTTTCCTTTAGTATTAAATAACATCTAAAAATATAGGATGTGAAAAATTATTTAGGTGATGAACCTTTGTTCTAATAGACTCAAAATATAAAGCTATAGATTAAAATTGTATGGAGGAGATTGAGGTTAAATTCAAAATTTATATAATATAAAAATTGATTTTGACACTTAGAAGGCTTTATATCAAGGAATCTCTTAGGTTGAACATTTTAATAAATAGCATAAATGAATATTGTAGCTTTGACATCCTTATTCCAGTTTAGTTTTTTGCTTATACACCAAAATGGTAGGGGTTTAACAAATTATTTCAAATTAAAAATAGTTAAAAGTTTAAAATGGCTTCCCAATACACAGTGCATTCAAAAAGTTCTGGGATTAATATTTTAAAGACAACTTTACAAATAAATAAACTTTCTTTTATCATAATTTAAACGTACAACCTTTCCTCTCTATACATATTTATATTGCTAAAACAATTATTAAAAGGTATGCACATAGTTCCTATTTTGTATAACCATGTTTAAACCAGCTGTCACATTCTTCTGAATTGTCTCTACTTTTTTATCAAAAGGATGAACCTTCAGTGCCACCTTCAGATTATAATTATCCACCCTATTCACCAGATTTGGCTCTGTCTGACTCCTTTCTGTTCTCTAATCTGAAGGTGGCACTGAAGGTTCATCCTTTTGATAAAAAAGTAGAGACAATTCAGAAGAATGTGACAGCTGGTTTAAACATGGTTATACAAAATAGGAACTATGTGCATACCTTTTAATAATTGTTTTAGCAATATAAATATGTATAGAGAGGGAAAGGTTGTACGTTTAATTTATGATAAAAGAAAGTTTATTTATTTGTAAAGTTGTCTTTAAAATATTAGTCCCAGAACTTTTTGAATGCACTGTATATATCTTAATATGATAATTTTTACAGTAAAAGGTGTGAAACATATTTATTTTGCAGGCAAATTGTAAATTCATAATCAACTCATTTAATCTTGTTTATAATGTGGACCTACAAATTAAAGTGTCAAAACTTATTCTATAAAAATATTCCAAAAGGAAGCATAATTGAGACTAAATACATCTAGTTAAAAAATAAAGTGTGTAAAATAGAACACCACAAAGGTGGTTTGCCTATACCTTCTCTCTAGCAAATATCACTTTTTAAATCAAAAAGTGAACTGAACAAGAATTGAGAGAGCAGCCAACTGCCAGAGCGCACTGCAATTATATAGAGCAGTGAACAAAGGCCAACCACCCAAGCATAGGGAAGTCAATCCACCCATCTGTGTGCAGCACATAGAAATGGACAACTTGCCTGTGCCAATATTAATTTTTAATAATAATACAAAGGATGCTACAATAGATGTACCATCTGATGACCTTCCCGCTGGCCCAAACCCCAACACAACTAGAAACAGGGAAGGGCAATTTAATATGTGTATATCAAGAAATAATCTGGCAACCTGAACAACGATGAAATATGTGAATGCATTGATGGGTCACAGGGCCCTAACGACTAGCATGGATGATGGGGTCAACTCCCTAGGATCAATGGCTGCTGACACCCAGATGACAAGAGCAACCTTCTGGGAGCAAGGCCCAATGCCAAGAACAGCAGAGTCAGGAATATTCCTCATTGAACCTCAATCAGCAGAGGGGATTGGGGCCTCACAGGGCAAGAAAATTATTGCCATAAAATAAAAAATCTGGATGAAGTATTAGTAGGATCTGAAACTGACTCAGATTTGAATGACAAAAATAAGCAGCTCAAACCAACAGAGCCAAGCTATAAAAAGTTTTACTGACATGGAGAAACTTACTGAATCTGCTCAGGGTATTCAAGCAAAGAACAAGT